>VZRV01006177.1:142556-266361 GCA_013398115.1 Falcunculus frontatus
GCCACCTTCATTTAGTTTTGATTTTATCTGAGAATCACATCCTAGATGTAGCAAAAAAGCAGGCATCTTTCAAGAAACGATTGGAATTCTGTGTGTGGTTGTGGTTTTTTTTAATGCTGTGAATATACAGTTTACCCAAAGCCCCACTAAGTATTAAAACTTTAGGATGAGGATGACCATGTAAACCCTTGGAAGCCATTGTGATGAGACAGAAAGACTGAACTGTATTCTTGACCCTTCTGCTGAGTCATTAAACATCCCTGTGCCATGGCTCACCCATGGTGGAAACACAGATAAGGAAAACTGTCTGCATCGTAGGGAAGGTGGGAATATGAGCCTGGGAAATTCTGTTATTTTTACAGTTTCCTGAAACTATAGAAGTATGAAGTACTTGTATCAGAACTGCAGAAAACCTCTGAAATGCTTAAGGTTCATCTGTCACTGTTCGTAACAGAGCTGATGAAAAAATGTTTTCCAGTACTGTTACAGGGGAAATAAGTGATTGTGTATCTAACACTGATTCACTTTTCATGTCACTTCTACTCACCCCACCCCAAACCCTGAAAACCAGCTCTTCACACTAATTTAACACACATACTGCCCCAGTGCCAACACACACTCCATGATATGGATCTGAACCCTGCATGCTTTAGCTGTGCTGAAGGATGCACCAAGAAACTCCTCTCCCAGACCCGGCTCTTTTAAAAACCTCACATAATGGCTGGAACTTTTGTTGGATTTGTTGCACTTTCTACTGTAAGGTTATGCCAGTTTGTCATCCTGCCAGTCCTGTTTTCTGTCTCAGTCAACTGGGATAAACACTTAGCCCTCCTTTTTCTTTCCCTATTACCACACCCCTTGCCTGTAACTGGTATAGATTACATCAGAAATTCCTTGCTGAGCCAGCTCTGCTAATAATTTTTGTTCTAAATCACAGAAAAACCTGTGAAATGTAATCATGTCCATACTTTTGTCCACTGCAAATACCCGGAAGATGAAATTAAATCCTACAAAGAGCAATCCATCTCTTACTCAATCACTCTAGGACAAACTGAAGTGCCAGAGCAATGGTTTTACTGTGCTTGTGTGAACTCGTGTTACAGGCTGAGGCCACGGGCTGGGAATCTGCGATCTGCCAGTCCAGATGGGATTGGAAATCACTGTCACGTATGAAACGTCTGGCTCTCAATGAAATTATCTTTGCAGGGCAGCTTTATAAAGACTTTCAACAGAAGTAGGAGAGGAGTAGAAAAGGGGCTGTATGTAACTGTACAGCTGAGATCAAATTCAATTAGAGCTGAGAGTTTGCAGCGTTTTTAGTGAGCTCTTTCCCTCAGTGAGCACCATGCTGGTTCTTCAGCCTCTCCAACACCAGTTTATTGACTTCTGTGGCCTGATCACTCCTTGGGACCCATTTTCAAAGGCAGAAGGTGACACACAGCCGTGCGGATGCCACTGTGTGCCCTGCAGCCACGTTTCTGAAGGAAGTGTGACCAGTGAGTGACACACAGTGACTGCAGGGCTGGCAGCACCACGGGCCCTTGCAGCACCTTCTCCCCACGTGCACAGGCAGCTCGTGGTACCCACGTGCACAGACACAGCAAATCAGCAGCAGCACTTTATCTCCCCTTAGCAAGGCCTCTGCTCCTGAAAAACCACTCACTTCAGTCTTACCATGCATTTTTACCTAATAGGCACAGAGAGGAGTAGTTAAATGTAACAGAAACCAGGGCTTCCACAGGAAGATAACATTTCTGAAGCCACGATTTCTATTGCTTTTTATTGCCTTTACCTATGGTTTATATGACAAGGGGTCACAGAACAGATGCAGATGCTAAACTGGGTGGCTGAGTAAATGAAGTCAACTTCTGCAGAGAAAAGCAGAAGGAAGTTAGAAGACATGAGTGAATTCACTTTAGTAGCCAAATGAAATTTTGAGTCACTGCTGACTCAAGTAAAATTCCAATTTAATACACCTCTAAAACATAACCTCTTCTAGATAAATCAACGGTAATCCACTAACCAAATACACTCAGAAGAGAAAGGGAAATTCTGAGTAAGAGTACAAATATGACTCATTATTCTGATAATGTTTTTGTTATTATTTTTGCAGATGAATCTGAAAGCTCTTAGGACTCAATTAAGTTACCACAGCTAATAAAGACAAAAAGCAAAAGCAAGGCAGATACTTTCTGCCTAGACACCGTGGTGATGGGCACATTAGAAATGAGGTAGATTAGATAGATGAACTAGACAGACACATCTAACTGTCCTCCAGTGCACTCATTTGTTTGACAGCCTGGAAAATGCCAACATTCCTGGGATTAAATGAAAATAGAAAATTGCATTTTCACTGTAAAGTATACACAGAACTTTCCTATGTCAGGTTCTCTTTGTTAAAATAAACCAGGGCCCAACCACGTCCTCCCAGAGAGACCCAAAGCACAACAAGATAAATGACACAGTAAGCAAGGCACAACCAACTGAGAGCCCTTGGGCTGCTACCCTTGTACCCAGGTTTTAGTGGAGTGATAATGACCTGCACACACGTTGAGACATTAATTTTCTCCTGAGCTCAACAGCACCAAATATCCTAAACTGCCCATCTTGCATTGCTGTCTTGATATCATAATTCCTTTATCCATGACTTGCAGCTGCTTTACCTTTATGGGCTGGTCAAACAATTTTTGTTCTGTGGTGCCTTTCCTCCCCACTTTGTTCTTCAAGAAACAAAAGTAAATATCTTGAATGTAAAAAATAAAGAAGAACACTGAGTGGAGCAATTGTCCCTAGAGGCTGCTGGCCCAGGTTTGTCTCTGTGTGGTTTTGCCCCAGCTCTCAGAGCAGCACATGCACGCAGTGCCACACAGCTCACACTCGTGTCCACATTCCATCTTTGCTCCCAGTGCCAGGACATGTGCTGCAGCCAGAGCTGGATGTGGCAGCCTGGCAGTCCCTGGGCAGGCTCCTGCTCCTGCCCACCCCAGCTCTGACAGAAGCGCCGCTGAGCCCGGGGAGCTGAGTGACATCCCAGAGCTGCCGGGGAGAACAGAACCCAGCTCCTTGTGACAGTTTTCCCCACACAACATCACAATCAGCCAAACACATTTGTAATCTACTGCAGCTGGTGTTTCTATAATTGATAGAGATATAAAAGCCCTTTTTGCTAAAGTTGTACTTTTGTATTTTTTTTTCTTGGGGGAGTTGTGAGAAAGCAGCTACAAAAAGCAAGCTTTAAATCTCAGATAATGTAGCTCCCTTTAGAATCTCAAGCTTTAAGCAAGTAGTTACGAGTTTTAGCAATGCAAAAAAAGGGAGCTAAAAACAAACATTTATTTTACTTGACGTAGCAAAACAGTGGATTAAAAAGTTAAATCAATGCGCCGTCTGAATGGTTCCTGCTGTAGCTGCAATTTCAAATGAAATAAGAATGTTATAAAAACTCGCCCATATTAGGCACATTTGGAAATGTCTCCTTGTAACTGTTCTTTAAGTGTTCTGTCTATGAGCACTAACAGGTCACTGCACAGGAAATGCAAAAATATGTTACATTTTAATCAGGGCATATAAAACACTGTCTAGAATGTTACATTGCCCTTGGGAATCTGCAGTGAGTAGGGGAACTTTTACAAAGTCCAGGTCACTCTCCCCATTACATCACTGTTGAAAAAAAATGTTATTAGGTTACATTACAGAGATGTCATGTATTAGAACTTTCCCAGTTGCAGGATGATGGCTAAGAGATGCTTATTTCCTTGGAGAAACTCGTAATCACTCCCTTGTTCCCCTGTTCATACTTTGTATATTGGAAATAGTGCATTTTAACTGAATCAAAATGTTTCCAACAATTATAAAGAGGGAGGACTAATATAAAAATGAGACTGTTCGTATACTCACTGCAACAACAAATTTCAGCACTTTTACCCTAGCACACACACACACAAATTGAAACTCTGCCTGGCTGTACCTCATAGGTGATAAAAAATGAAAGAAGGGATTTTACCAGACATGTTTGGGAATGATTAAGGTAAAATGTCCCTAATCCAAACAAATGGAAATCCAGATGTTGATGGCATCATAACATTCCTCTGCCTTCCCGCAACTCTTTCTCCACATGATTTACATTTGTTTAACCCAAATCACAAGTTTGTAAAATCTTTAATAAGTTCACCGAAACAGCAAAAGAGTAATGCAGGAATGACTGTTTTCTAAATTAACATTCTCAAGATTTTAGTTATTTAATAAATAAATGCTGGACGTGACACAAACCATACAATAACCTGAAAGCAACCTGCTCTGCTGAGCCCTGATTCGAGTTTTGTCACTGACTTTCAGATGGAAAGATCAGATTTATAGGAAAAAACTCCCATGGGGCAGTAAACGAACTAAAATAAAATAAAATAAACCCCTGGCTCCAAGTAAAACCAAAGTCAGAGCCCTGGGGGCCCAGGGCAGGTACCCACACAGCGACCCAGGGACCAGCCCTCCACCACGGGCATGTTGCGGCAAGAGAGGAGCTCTCAGACTAAAAGGCCCTTTTTATCTGAGCAGATATCTGTGGTTGAAACTCCTGGCAGGATTCTTTGTCTTGTCTCGGAGCTGCTTCTGTACCACAGCTTCTCCACTGCCCGGGGTGCCCACGCTCTGCTCGGCCCGGCCCACCCCGGCCATGCCAGGCCTGGCCCTGCCGCTGAGTGACCCCCCTGTCCCACACACCAACACCTCCCAAATACACCAAATATACCCAATGCACCATTGTCACACATTCTGTGTGGGCTCACCAACCTCTCCATGTGCTGCCCGAGTTCTTCCACTCTCCTGTTGGTTCTGCCCTCCAAGGGCAGCCCTGCTCCTCACTGGCATCGTCTTCTCCTGACCCCTCAGCCAGGAATCGGAATTTTCCTCCTTTCTGTTGGGTTTTGCACCTTTCCTGTGCTGCCTGCACCGTGCCTGTGGATGAGATCTCATCTCTGCCATTCAACTGGCACGGGGGGCGTAGCTCTGGCGAATTTTAAGGGATATTTTTCACTTTTTCCCCACAGAAGTTCCCGCCTCACGCGCTCCGGGCCAACGGAGCCATGGCGGCCCCTCGGGCCTGGCAATGCGGCCCCAGCGCGGCCCGGAGGGATCTGTTCCCAGCTGGGGAGGGTGGATTTCCTGCACGCATCCATCCCCTGCGTGAGGCGTGGATGAGTGCAGGCTTTGGGAAGGCCAGCTGGGGAACTGAGGAGTGGCACGTGTGGACCCACACCGGTTCCCATCCAGGATTGATCCGGGCAGGAGCTGCCGGACGCGCTCCCGGCACGAGCTCGTGCTCAACACGGTTCTCTCCACCGACCAGGCAAAGAAGGTCATGCACACAGGTTTACCCCTGTTTTCTGTGGATAGTTGATAATTTGATACTCTCTGCCCCTGCTTGTCCACACTCTGCTCCCTAAATTTCCCCGCTTCCCCCATCAAGGCCTAAAAGCTTCAGCTAAACACAAACACAGCCCTTTTCCTCATTCTCCTTCAGACCCATCGCTGCCCCTACAGCCATTGTCCTACTTATCCTCAAGGAAAAAGTTTTTTAAGGGAATGTAATTGAAAAAGAGAAACCAAGAACAGAGCATGCGTGGTGGGGATGGCACGTTGGAGAATGCTGTGTCACCTTCTAAAAATTCTTTGGCAACAGCAACTTTTAGGCTTTATAAGTCAGACAAATTTGGGTGGATTTTCTCAGGGAAAGCAGAAGATATCTCTGAAAAATGTTCACGTCACTGCCAGAAAGCTCAGTGGTCCCACAGCTTTGAAATAAACCCTGATGAACGTCTTCTAATTTTTTGCCAAATAACATCCCACCCTAAATTACAGGAACAACGTTTTAAGAAAGAAAACACAGATTTTAATAATGGAAATGGTTACTTTGAGCAGCTCAGAACTGGAAACATTAGAACCAGTAGAAATCAAACTTCTCAGCAGGAAACCCCAAACAATCTGGTCTATAAGAACGGTTGAGCCCATAATGCAGAAGTTATTGTGCCATGCCCTGGGCTATCCACTGCTCCCACATCCACAAAACACTGCTCTCAAGGACCCTGCTGGTTTTCTGTTCTTTTCAAGATTTTCCCTATTTTTTCTCCCTTTTTATTATCACACATTTGAACTTTTACCACATTCAAGGCCTGCCAGGCAGGTGAAGATGCTGAGCCCTGGGCACAAATCTTGGCTACTTGTCCTGCCCCATCCACTGCATGTTGCCTCTCCAGTCTGAACAGCCCAGATGGAGAAAGAGATCATCAGACAAAAAAGCAAAACAAAAAAATACGTCTGTAATTCCAACCACAGAAAAGGCTGATGACTTGAGCTGTCATATTTTAGCTGTTTTTTCTCGTGCACGGGTAAAACAATAACCAGGCAAGGCTAAAAATCCCAGGTCTGAGTCCCTGATTCAGTCAGAGCAGCCCTTGGCCATAAATTTCAGCACAGACTTAAAAATTGATAGAAACTCTTTTTTTAATCATCAAGTATTCAGCTGCTCATTACTGATATATGCTTTAATGATGTGCCCTTAAATTTTGGTCTAGTTTTAAAAATACAGTTTCCTCAAATTCCAGGGAAAATCCAGGCCCCGTAATTTTGTGCCAGTGCTTTTTCCTTTCTAAGGTCTGCTTGAAACACAAAATTTAAGGAGTTCGCCCTGTCAGGGGACGTTTTGTTAGCTTTTGACAAGAGAAAATATTTAATACCCTAATTTTTTTTTCCCCGCTCTGAATATTAGTTTAATTGTCACAAATAATTAAACGCTTATGAGTAAGAGACATCTTCAGACATTTTGACAATACATATTAAGAGACACTTTAAGGCAAATCTGCACAGATCGGCTTTTATTTGTTATGCTAAACGATGATGCATCCTGATTGCATTTGTTCCTTATTTGTGTGTGCAACAGGAGACGTACTGTGAATGATCTGCAAGGAATAAAATGACAGTATTTGACAGGCTAGGAAATGTCTGGGCAAGGATACAGGAGAAGGAACCCTGAAAGGGCATTGTTTATGGAGGGGCAATGGGGAGAGACACTCCCTTCAATCTAAGGCAATGAAAGGCGCCAACAACTAAATTACAGTTAATAACAGTAAGAAATAAACATCAATTACATCTACAAGACCTGAGCTCAAGGACTTTGGACCACTAAAAATATATATTATTATATCAATTATCAACGAGAGACAAATTCCCATCCTGGGAATTTGCATACGAACTCTAATAACTTACTATTCAGAAATAGAGGCAAGCATTAATTTCCACATGCAAAGGAGCCATGGGAGCTTCCCAAGTCCCCAGCTCCAGAGAAGAAAGCCCTACCTGGTGATTCAGCACCTCTGCTCGAGAGGGTAGCAGGTGGTCTCCCAGGTAAGGCACGTCAGCCCTATATTACCTAAGATTTATTCAGAGTTCCTGTCAATATAATGGCTGAAATGACCATTCCTGAAAGGTAATATGGTGTGAAAATAAACATAAACAACCCTTAATGAATCCATAGGCTATTATTTGCATCATATTTCTTCTATAGGCAACACAGACATCTCCAGTTCAGGGAAACAACGCTGCCCTTGATCGGGGCCCAATTCCAGTTCACACGAGACAGGGAATTGAGGGAAGTCCGTGGGAATTTGGGGCTAAAGGCTTTTGAAAATTCGGGTCTCTCTTTAGCTGCCCATGTAAGGATTTAGACCCTTGGCATTGGAAGCTGAGCCTCAAACTGTATCATCAGAGATTTCCAAGCACCTCTGGCAGTCTGGGTGGAGGAAAATGTGCACGGCCTGTTCAGCTGCACCTAGACCAGGTTTTACATATTTCTCAGGGCAATGCTTTATAGACAGTCACATCCAGCTCTGCCAAAGAAATGTAGAACAGTTTATGGGAAGAAAAGTAACAGGAACCAAATTCTCTAGTCCTGAAACTTACCACTGACCAAAAACTAGAATGTAAAAAACTTGATTATTCTGTCTAAAACTCTTGCCTAGTAAAACTCCCTTGGCTTGCTAGAATTAACAGAGCTCTGCTTTCTCAAACCATGAGTCCTCCCGCTCTTGGGAGCTCCTGGCCACAAGCAAAGTGCCTCTTCCTCCACCGCAGGGAATTGCATGGGAGGGATGAAACTGTATTTGCATCTCCCAGCTGGGCTGTTCCCTCTTCTCCCCCAGCACAGGCAAGGAGATGCCGTGAGCTTCCAGCCCAGATTTCCCTCCTGGAAGTGCTCTGATGATAGAAATGGGATCTAGTACCTCGAGCAGGGAATTGGGAGCAAACGCTGTTTGACCTTGAGCAAATCAGGTAAAACCTCCCGGGTTCAATTCGCCTTTCTGTAAAACCGAGGGGAAATATTCCACATCACTGGGATTATTCTGAGGACTATCAGCAAGAAATCCATGGAAGAAAGGTGCTAAGTGTGAAGAAATATGTTCCACTGCCTAACAAAGGACACAAATACAAGCAGGATCCATGCAGCTAATCAAAAGCACTGGAAAGCTTTTAATTTTTTTAGCATTTAATGCTACAGATGATCAATATAACTACTTAGCTTCTTTCTCCTTTCACGTGTTAATTTAATGCTACTTGTACTGTGCTTATATATGTCATGACACGGCTGAAAAACACATTAAAAAAATAATTTTGGTAGACCAACACAGCAGCTGGCACAAGGTTATGATTCTTCGATACAAAACATAAAATCATAAAAGACCCAGCGCTTTCCTGTGAAGTCCACTCACCCTGCAGGAAGCAAATGAGTTCTTCCTATATGTACAAAGAAAATTGCAGACCTTTTAAATTGTGCTGGTGATTCGCCGTGCAATTCACACACAAAAAATTATTTATATATGGAAAATTCAGAGTAAAATCTTTCTATGAAAAATAAAAATTACTTCTGTCCAAGCACAGTGTGAGGGATAGAAATAAGGTTGTTGTCTGCACACACCAAACTGCACCACTTTGCAGATTTTCATTCTGATCTCCTCTAAGCAGAGTTTCACTAGGAAAAATAATCTGAGCTATCAAGGTATTCCAGAGAATTTAATTATTTTCATTAAAAACAAGAACTGTGTGCTGCTCCTTTTTTCAATAGAAATTCTGCACCAATTCCACATAAACAGACCCAATATCACTTCAGCGAAGTTGCTCTGGGAATATGTAACAGCCTTTTTTAAGTTATGAAAGCAATATTGAATGAGATTTACTACAATTTAAGATAAGTGGGTCTTAATTTGATATGAACAGAGAGACTTAAAAAGCAGGCAGGAAGAGTTCCAATTATATTGTGCTGGAATATTAGGCCCTGTGCAAAATTGCCCCTTTTCTGTTTTACATGCATAAAAACAAGCACAACAGGCTTTTCAATTAAATGAGTCTTTGGAGAGAGATGCAGGAAGAGCCAGAGAGCTCCTTAAAACTTTATTGCTTTTTATCTTTGTCAGGTAGGGCTGTGTGTTAAAAGTGACCTGTTCTTTGCAGCACACAGTCCTCCCTGCACGTTTTTCCTTCCCTTTTGACCCATCAATTTTAAAGGTTTCCCAAAAGAGGAATGCGAGGCTTGATCCGAATTCCTTTTCCCCATGTACTCAGTAGTTGTGCTTTTCCACAGCCATCCAGAGGCTCAGGATGTTTCCCAGAGTCTCTTTAGCATTGGGAGTAACTTTAATGAGCCTCAGTATCATTAGAGGAAAGCAGTTTACAGAACACAGGGAGAAAAGACACAGAAAGGAATAAGATACAGCTCTAATAGATACAAGCCATGGAGATGAAAGAACGAAGTCAGCATCTCATTTGCATTAATACAATAAAAATACTGCATTAATGTTGCTAGTTGTAAATTTTTTTTCAATAAAGTTCAGCCTGATTATATCTGGGAAAAAGGTGGGCTGTGCATTCCTCGTAGTATTTATCCTTTAAAGAACTGTTACTGCCCATTAACTTTCTAGATTTAATTGCCACTAAAAACAATCTCCGGGAAACTTCAACTGAAAAGTCACTCCTCAAGAACCGATGGTCTGAGCTCTCAGAACTGTTTTGTTTATGGCAATACAAAGCCAGAGCTCAAATCCACACCGCTCCACTCCATCATTATGTTCAGTATTTTGTTTACTGATATTATGTGTGTGTACGTATATAATTATACACCCAGACACACACACACCAGTTCATCACCAGAACCAGGCAAAAGCAATATTGCCAACCTTGTTTATACAAAAAGCACGAAGCACAACCTCAAAAATCATGAGACTGGCTGAAAATGATGGCGAGTTAAAAGCAGACACTTTGAGAATCAAGGCATTTTTTTCCTCTGCATAAGAACTTCTAGCCTGCTTGTTTTCAAGTTCCTCTCCAGAGCAAGCAGTTTGAAATAAATTTCCTTTTAAAATGCATTTTGGACACTTGCATAATCTTCATCAGACTCCAGGAGCTGGAGGTTTAAAGAAAATAAACCCTAACAAAGGACTTTGAGGAGACACCACTCCTAAGAGCACAGTTCTAACATTTGGGGAAAGATTGGTGCAATAATCAAAAACTGCTCTGAACACCCGAGCGTTCCAGGTGCATCCCTCTCCCAGACAGGCACTTTTCTCTCCTCCTTGCAGGTATGGATGTGTGCATGCCTGAAAAGGATCCATTTTCCAGACATTTAGGACTGTTTGTTCTATTTAACTGTGGAATTTAACCAATACTTGGGACCATCAGGCGCTGCGCATTATGAACTCTGTATTTTTCACAGTCAGATCCTGTCATTTTGAAGCTATTGTTGTGCCTTTCTTTTTCCTAGGGCAAAGGGGGAAAACATTTCTTTTAGGGAAACAAAGATTCTCTTCATTTTTCTAAATGAAACACTTAATGCAACACTTAGATCAGAAGACCAGTTTTTCCACTTCTTTTTTTTTGCCTGAGAAAGCTCACAAGGTAACGGATGAAAAGCCAGCAACAGTTAAAGAGGGATGTGTAAATCTAATGGGAAACACTGTGCTTCTGTGATGGTTTTCTCCTTGAAACCCTAAAAAACACACGGTTTGCTGTCAAGGTACTTCCGAGTTGCAGAAGCCGTTATTATAACACGGTAAAAATTGCTCTGTGCCAACATCCTCAAGTGAGAAACCACCTTAATGAGAAATAACTGCTTTTAGCCCCTAAAAGCACATGGACCTTTCAGGCTTTGGATTTGCAAGCCCAAATTTCGGGCATTTTCTCGAGAGCTGCCGCCACTGTGCACAACACGAACACCGTGCCTTAAAAAAGGCTTCTTTAAAAGCCCATCTCATCTCCTGGTGCCCAGAACCAGTGCTCAGTAATTAACAAGGAGCATGGAAACGTGACTGAGGAGGAAAGTTGGCCAAGCGAGCAGAATTTCTCAGTCATACAGACTTCAGCAAAGAATAGCTTGCACGCGTTAGGAACAGAAGTTCCAAACAGAACTGTCCCTGGATTTAAAGCTTAATGGAAGAATCTGGGCCCTCTTCAGAGGCTGAATGCTTCTCGAGGAACATAAATATTGAATTTTGTAGCTGAACAGCCCGGTCTTACACAGATAGTGCTTCCACAGGCCAGTTACCCACTGAAGCAAAGTGCTGAGTAAGAGCTGCTGAACTGGGCCCACTCTCATGTAAATGATTGTAATTAAAAAGGTAATGAAAAATCCCTGCTCTTGCATGAATGAAATGTAAGATTTCAGCTCAGAGTGTAACATGGTTCCAGTTGGCTCCTGTATCAGATTCAGAGACAAATGAAAATGTCTCTCTGCTTGCGCGAGCACGCTGTGGAGGTAAAACTTCACAAATATTTTTGTTTTGCAGAGAAGAGGGAAAAACAAAAGCTTATTTTAGCATCAAAATCTGTAGGATCCCCCCTTTTTAAGGCAGGACGCGGCACACACATCTCAACCTGAGCAGCATTAAACAGAATTTGAGCAATTTTACTTTGCCTTTGCTAATAATACGTCATCCAGTGGAAGAACCAGGCCTTATTCTCCCCTCCACCAGCTGACATGATATTTTTTTTACATTTGAGCTCTTAAGATCTGCACAATAGCTTAACACAATAAGTGTTTAGCCTCTGGTTCCAACTGTAATTGATAGAGTACAGTTCCATTCCCTCTGCTGCTGCTAAGTTGGGAATTGCAGCCACAGCAACTGACAGCTTTTTTTTCTCCGCGAGTCTGGAGTTGCTCTCTGGGAGTGATGTCCTCATCGGGATGGGAAGGGAAATGACGGGAGAAACGCTCACCCTGGCCCCGTGCTACGGAGGGACCTCTGCTAGGGGAAACAGTTCCTTGAGGTGGGTGCTGCTAATGAGAGGAAAAATCAGGAGGAGAAAGCTCCCGGAGGAAATTTCCAAAATCCTGCCGGTTTGGAGAAAATGGGTTTCTCAGAGAGCACGGAAGAGGGAGAGCATTTATGCACTAGAATTTCTGACAGTGGACATGTTTTCAAAAGTGCTGTAAAATTGTGTCATTTGCTGATGGAAATGTCTTTTGTTTCCCGGTCACAGGGGCTGAACTCTGGGTATGCCCCACTCTTCAGACAGTGGGGATATACTGGGCTTGGATAAATCACAGCAAAATTGAAATAGGGAAGCAGGCACTAAAATGAACGTGATTTCAAATTGTCCCATTCTGGCCTGAGTTCTGACACGGGAAAAAAAATTTCCAAGCAGCTTTGGGCTTAGGAGCCGACTGCAGAATTTCACGCAGATGGCGACTAATTTTGGTGCCTCTTGAGTTGCAAAAGTACCTATTTTGGAATATATTTAATTAACCAGGATTTAAAGGCTCCTCTTGTTTGTGAACACCTTGGCTTTTTTTGTCATCTGTCAGCACTGTGACGTGCACTGTAAGTGAAGGGTTCTGAGGCATGAACTGTTTTAGGTGGGTTTGATGTGCAGTTGCTTTTCTGGAGGATGTTGAAACAAAACAGTGCTGCCATTTCTACAGTTTCATTCAGCGCTGCTTCCTTGGAATCTGCTGCCATTGCCCCTGATGTAAAGGATACAAATAATCCTGGAACAGCCACAGTGCTCCTGCTTACATTTATGGATATATCTCGCTGCCTTTCGCCACAGAAACACACCGAGCAAGCCTTGCTGGTCATTTGCTCTGGTCTCTGCAGAAGCATCATTTCGCTTTCTAAATATGATTCTGGTTTAAATAACCTTTACTACTAAGGTGCAAGCTGCAGTTTTAAAGAACTCCCTGCTCACCATCTTTCTGCTCACTGCTCTATGAGGACTCTTCCAAAAACAAACCCGTGTTATTCTACAGCTCAAATAAACAGAATAAATGTGCCTGAGACCTGCTTCTGCTGTACTTTTCCCCAGCTTTGGTTCTTAGCTATTCTGTTGGGGCTGAGAGAGAAAGAGAAGAAGAAATATAAAATTTCACCCGCAAAGGACGTTAAGTCCAGATTCCTCTTTGCAGGCTTTAAAAAAGCAAACTACCAATTCATGATCACAAAATAAAATATGCACATTTAAACAAGCTGCAGGGGAAAAGGAGAGTTTAATCCAGTGAAATTGTGTTTGAAAGCTATTTCATACCCCTAGGAATAAAATCTGAATAGCAATTCTGCTTTGCTCCCACCCTTTTTCCACCCTTCTGTTAATATATTACCATTTGTTATGGAATCGTTACGAGACTTTTACCCCAGAGGTGGCTGCATTTTGCTGAAGGATGAAGCACTTTGTGGGCCTGAGCCTCTTCTTGCTCGCAGGAGCAGTCAGAACTCACTGATGCTGCGAGGGAAGCGATGTTTGCTTGGCACCTGGTTTGTAAAGCCCTTTGTGATGCGTTTGGGTGAAAGCTCCAGCACAAACGGGTTGTTTATTGTCAACACAGGTCCCATCCTAAAGCAGGCACCGATGGAAAGAGCTGCAACTCTCTGCCTCAAGAACTATCGACTTGGAAATGACACTCTGAGAAAGCAAGGATGATTCAGAAAAGACTCGGCCCTGCAAAGATCAAAATGCGTTTGACATGTTTCGGTGTTGATGTGAAATAAAGTGTCTCTAAAAGTGTAACCGGAGAGCAGAAATCCCCATCATCACACAAAAATAGTGCCCCATTTATCCAATTACACTCCCTTGTTTCATTACAATGGTCTGGAATATATTTCTTAGGAATACAAGGCTTAAAATTAATAATAGAAAAGGACAAAATTGCCGTGTATATTTCTCTAGATAGATTTTCATCTAACAGCAGGACTTCACTTCTGATTCACTCGCTGGTTCTCTCTAACCTTTACATTATTCATTAATCAAACTCGAAACCTGCTTTCAAAGTCAGTGCATGGCAGTAATTATTTACAGTTGTGCATAGTATTTAATTTTAAGCAATGACAAAAGCAGGCATGTCCAGAATCATAAGGTTTATCATTTTTCTTCCCTCGGAGGTGAACTATCTGAAGAAACTAAAAGTTGCAAACTTCTCTTCAATATCTCTGCTGCCATCCAGACAAAATGCAGTGCAACTGATACCTTTGAACTTGCACAACTAAAAATAAATAAAAGTGAAAATTAAGTAATATATAATGTATTAACTCCTTTAAATAAAAGGACTAAGGAGCTTTGCTATCAGCCTTGATGAGAGATTCATTTCTTATTGCACAGTCTGTCTCCTGTCACTTTGAGGTATTTTTCACCATACAAAACAGAACCTCAGTACTATCCCTGAAAATGAAAGTCAGTTTTAAGAACTATATACAACAGGCACGTCTGCTCTTTGAAACTCCCCTCTACCCCCCACAAACACACAAATACAACTTCAAAGCAGGAGAACTATTGCAAATGTATAAACCTACTTCAAATAGTTCTGCTGGCTGAAACTGGACTGCATTTGCAGTATTTTGCTCACCTGAAACAACATTGATCTGAGGAGAAATCTAATCAAAGAAATGCACCACTGAAGAGCAATGCACATTTTATAATGAGAACGAGAAAGATGAGATCTAGTTGTGGTCATAAGAGTTTCTCCCTTGTCATTAAGATCTTAAAAATGCTGTAGGATTCTGGATGAAAACATCTCTTACAGTATCTCAGCAGGGAAATCCCGGGAAACAACAGCATGGGCTTTGCTCGCAAAAAATTTACTTACTGGAGCCTATGTTTCTAAAAAAGAACACGGTGCCCCTGCCACGAAAAGATACTACACACGTTCCAAGTGAAAATTCTGCTTTGAAACCCAAATAAAATGAAGCCTCATATTCCTGACAGAGAGAAAAAAGGAGCACTGTCACTGTGACGATCAGCAACCATGAAAAAATAGCTATTTCTTTATCCTGCAAGTTGAAAACGTGAATGCCTTACTCAGATCAAACCTCTTGGTGAAGAAAATAATAATAGCGACTCTGAGATCAGAGTTCTCCCAAATGCATCTATATATTTATATAAATATACATATGTGTATTTCAAGCGTAACCATAAATTTGGGATCTTTGCCTGCCAGGAATCACACTGGCAACCTGCATAGGTACATTCACTGGGCACGTCCCAAAAGCTTCTGCCTGCAGCCCATTGTCCTGCACCCAAAGAAATCCAGCCAAAGCTGTAAGTTGATAAAAGTTCTGCGTGTCCCAGTTTCTCTGGGATGATATTTCCCTCTGCGTGCATCCCAAGCACTACTTCGCAAAGTTTATTCAAGTGTGCCACTAAACTTGCCCGTACGTTTTGTCCCACATTTGCTGCGCTACACCCAGGAAATATTCACAAGGGCGAGGGGAAATTTTTAAAGTCAAGTCGTCAAATATGAGTTTTCTTTAAAGAACTAATCCGAGGAAGGACACAAAGGGAAAAAAAGAAGGGAAAAAACCCGCCTACATTAAAGCCAAACAAGATAATAATTGTGCATGTCTGGCTAAGAGAATCTAGAGGGCAAGCCTTACGTCATTGGCACTTGGGTTACCATGGTGAGTGATTTATTGATATATATCAAGAATGAATAGATCAAAGGCAGCAAGATGACAGGTGATCAATCAAATGTCAAATCAAAGCTGGCAATCAACTGGAAAGCTGATTTTTCAGTGGGTGGGTCTGGCAGAAGAAAAATGAACTTCCATATTGCGCTTCCCAGAAACAAAACCCCACCACACTATTAAAAAAAAATAAAAAGCAATTAAGGAGCATGAAAGAAAACTCTTTGAAAAGATTTACTATACAGACCCACTCATCTGTTTCTTTTTCTTGGCCCCCAAAAGAAAAAGAACACCCTACAACGACAAACAAAACACTTCCAAAGTTGCAAACTATTTTCTTCTGTTAAAAAAAAAAAAACAATAAATTGCAAAACCACTTGGCATGTGCAAATATAAAAACTCGGCTACAAAACAAAGGAAGGATTTGATTTGAAAATGTGGATTGTCTTCTAACAGTCAGAACGTTTCATTTTATTTCCTGTTGCAATTTTCACCACTGATGATCAAAGGCTGAACTTCCCCACCGGGTTCATCAGCAGAGAGAGTCCCTGTACTATTTCAGGCACACACAGCGCTCACACACACACACACACCCGGCCAGAACTGCCACCAGAAATACGGCGAAATAAAAGATTAAACACCCCGACCCACTTCGCGAAACACACGGATCCAAAGCGAAAGCCACCGGGAGGGGGGAAAATCAGAAAGGAAAAAAAAAAAAAAAAAAAAATCTATCCTAAAGCCAGGAGCAAAGGGAAGCCTGACTGCTTTCGGTTCGGGCAGGGGAAGGGGCAGGGGGAGAAGGGGCGCCGAGGGAAGAAAGTTGGGGGGAAAAGTTTGGGCAGGGCAGCGGCAGCGGGGAGCGGCGGCAGCGGCAGCGAGCCGGTGGCAGCGGCGGAGGGCGAGGGGACAGCCCGTGGCAGAGCAAAATCTTGGCAATAAGGAATGAAACTGGCTCCACAGACTTACGGAGGGAAAGGGAGGGGGAGGGGGATAAATAAATAAAGATCCAGCCCGGAAAAGCAAGGGTGACCCTAAATAATAATAAAGATGGGGGGTAGGAGTGGAAGGAGTGGAGAGACAGAGGCTGTGTAAGTGGATGGCTTCTCCTTACCTGCAGCCCGTTTGGGTGCTTGCTGTTTCCTCCTTGGCATCGCTCTACTTTCTCCAATCTCACTTCTGTCCCCAGATCCGAGAGCCCTGAGACGCTCCTGAGCCGTGTTCCTCTGCCTCTCAGCTGCTTCCCCAGCACCCCCCTCAAGCCTCCCCTGCCCCCCTCCTTTCCACTTCACTGATAGGAACCTGTTTGGTTTTTATTTTATTTTAGAGATCTAGGTTTCTTTCTTTTTCTCTCTCTCTCTCTGTGGGTCNTTTGTTTCTTTTTTTTTTTTTTTTCTCTTTTTTTTTTTTTTTTTTTTGTTGGTTTTTTTTTTTTTTTTTTTAACTGTTGCAACACTTGCTTTGCTTTGATTCAAACATCCAAGCTCAGGAGCAAATGAAAGGCGCCCACAGTGCCAGAGAATGGTAATAAATAAATAACAAAATAGATCTGTATATATTAAAAAGGCAGCTCTGGAAAGACTGTGGGGCTGGCTGCTTCCTCCCTTCCCTGTCCTGTCCTCCTCCTCCTCCTCGCAGAGCTGTATGGCGGAGCGGTGCCCGGGTGTGCGCGGTGTGTGTGTGTGTGTGTGTGTGTGCGTGCGCGTGTGTGCGCGGAGCGCTGCAGGTTCCGTGCTGTCAGATGCCAGGCAGTGAGTGATATGGGAGAGGACAGGGAGGCTCGGGATGGGAGGAAATGTGGGATCCGCACACACACGCGCGCACACGCACCCCCGCGCGCGGGCACACGCGCGCACACGCGCTCACACACACACACACACACACACGCGCGCACACGCACACACAGGCAGGGCGAGGCGATGCCAGCAAACATCGATCCACCGAGCAAACTGAACATTAACAAACTCCTCCTCCGCGACCCGATGACAGGAGGAAATTTACTCCGCGCAGCCGGGCGGCAGAGCCGTTCATTAAAGAGACAGGGCGCCGGCACCGCGCCCGCCGCCACCGCCACCGCCACCCCGCGGGGACACCGCTCCCAAAGCGGGGACACCCCCCCCATCAGCGACCACCCCCCCGTGCGAGACCTGCCCCCGATGCGGGACCGTCCCCTCCACTCCGCACCAGCCCCTTTCACATGCGGGACCTTCCCCCGCACACGCGGGACCACCCCCGCTGCGGGGCCGTCCCCTCCCCACGCGGGACAATCCCCCCCTACACCGCATCCCAGGCGGGATCAGCCCCGGCCCCGCGGGATGCGCTTCCCGAGGGAGGGCGCTGCGAGCAGCCGGGGCCGGGCCGGCGGCGCCCTCCGCGCGTTCCACCCGAGACAGGGCGGTTCCAAGGGAAAAGAGGGATTTGGAGCAATGATCCCGGTGTACGGGCGGGTGCGCTCCTGCCGCTGCGCTGCCCCGCGGCTGCCGGGTCACTGGGGTGCTCCTCAGGTGTGCCCGGGGCTGGGCACCGGCGGGATGCTCCGGAGAGCCTGGGGCTGTCACCGGGTGCCTTTGCTGCCCAGGGTGTCACTCTGCACCCTGAGGTGTCCCAGCCACAGGAACAGGAAGGGATCGGAGGGTTGGACATAGAGGTTCGGTGAATTTCAGGTGAAACCCCTCCGCTCCCCTAATTTCCCCTGGTATCTGGATTTAGGGAGAGGCAGGGACATCCATAAGTGCTGCTGCACCCTCATGGGAACTTAGATCTGTGTCCCCTCCAACCAACCAGAGTTTGTCACCCTTTCAGAGCCCCCCAAACTGCCAGGCCAAGGAGGGGCAGGTGGCACTGGAGCTTTGAACAATGATGGTCCCTAACACACACGGGCACAACTTCCCCTGCCCCATTTATTCTCTCAGGTTTAGGTGTTTTGGGTCTTTTTTCCACAGCTGCTGTGAGCACCTTGAGGGTTTAAATGTGATTTGGTGTGGAAAGGATGGACTAATTTCTGTATATTCAACGATAATTTGTATAAGACCTCCTAAAAGTGACTTTTCTGATACTTCATATCTTAAACCAAGAGGTTGCTGCAGAACTGAATTCTTACCTTTTTTTTTCCTGTTTTGGCATTTGTCTTTTTCTAATGAAACTGTTGGGTTTAATAGGAATAATTTTTATCCCTTTTAGATGAACCTGTCTGAGCGGGCTCTGCTGCAGAGCACCAGCAAGAGCCACTGTGTTGTAGCCAGTGTCACTGGGCCACCTGCAAGGCACAGGCCCATGGCTCCAGCAGGGAAGGGCTTCCACAGGCAGCCCCCAAAGTGACCTTTGTGTTCAGCAGCCCAACACCAGATTGTGTTTATGGAAGTGTCCCCCTAAGTGATTTCACTGAAATTATTTGATAGCCTTGCCTGTACGAACTCCAGCGATTTTTGTATGCAATAGGAAAGTATTTATTGGTGGACACAAATGCTTAGTTTGAAAGATAAAATAGGATAACACTACTATAAAATACTCATTTTTCCACTTCTGCCTGGCGTAACTCAGCCAGGAGTGAACGGCTCTGCTTGAATCAGTGGGAATTGCACGGATCTGTGATACCTGAGTGCAGGATGTGTAAAACCCTGCTGGTGCACACCAGGGATTTTGGCTTTGTCTCAGTCCAGGCAGGTGTAAACACAGGGCCAGGAGGGGCCACAGCAGTGGGACAATTATCCCTGCTCTGGGAGGAGGAGAAATGACACGCTACCTGACTTGATAAGTGCAGCCTGGACCTGGGTCAGGTCATTCACGACTGGGTGGCAAACCAGGATTTTCTTTTCACATTTCCTGCCGTCTTGATTTGTGATTTTGAACCCTTCAGCCTCTGCATGTTGGTCCCCAAATGAGAAAACTGCAGATACCTCTGGCTGGTTTTCTGTTTCCTCTCCTCCCTGGCTGCACAGAAAGGTGCTGCACCTCTGATGGATTGTTTATTATGAAGGATTGTGTATTAAACGCTGTTTAACACAGTGATGATTTAATAAGTTTTCTCCCAAACCGTGGGACACCACGTGTGTGTTGGGACATTCGCGGGCATGAGGGGGTGGCAAATGACAGAGTCCCCTCCTATTTGAACCTCTCCATGTGCTGCTCCCGTGCAAGTTGCAAAGGCAGGAGCTGTGGGTGCAGGCAGGGCAGCAGCTCGGCGGGGTCTGGGATCAGCGAGTGGCTGCTATTGTTCTCCAGAGTCGTGGCTCCAGTCCAAACTCACACGCCAGGGATGGGATTTGTATCAGTGGCACTCGCAGCCTCAACGTGCAAGAGGAGAAAGTCACTGCTTGAAATGGTTACTCCTTGGGGAAAGGAAAATTGAGAAGATGGACTTCTGAGTGGAGCAGTAGTGAGATGGCACCCTATCCTCGGTGATAAATGGGAGCATTAACAAGGCTTGGTCGAGAGGAACCCTACAGATTTATGGCTTCCTGTCTCCACCAGCAGATGCCATTATGGCTGACAGAACAGAATGCCTTTCAAGAGGGAACTGGGCTGGGATTATGAAGAAGGGGGGAAAAAAAACAAGCAGAGTCTGGTGTCCATTTTTATCCCCTGGTCAGAATTGGCTGATGGGTTTGAATAGAGCTGGAACTACGCAGCGATCGTGTGCTCCCTGCTCCTGTTATTTATAACAAAGTTGGTGAAGGTCATTTAGCATCTCTTTTAGCACAGGAAGAACCCATAATATTTACTGAAAGCATTTTTGCACTCTTGAAAATTAGAGATAATAAAATGAACAGATAGCACTGGAGGCTTCCTTGGCTTATCCAATGGAATAATCTCGATGGGTGCTTAATGTTTACTTTGGAAATGCAGCAAATGATTCTGAAGCTGTATTGAATTTTATCTATTTTTATTACATTTCAGAATAATATTTCTCTTTCCTGACAAAATGTTATGACCAGTAATAGCAATGGCAGTTATGCATGTTCAAAAAAGAGTAATCAAATCTCATGCTTCAGGGCATGAGCTGAATTCCCCACTGGGATCCAGAAGGAATTTTTTCCCCCCGAATATAGCAATATACAATCAAGTAGGTATGTTCTTAGAGGATTTTCAATTTCTTGGTTAGGTGCAGATTACATGGAGCAACAGTGTGACCTGGGATTATGAAAATCGTCTCTTGCTGTAGCTTTGGGCTGGTTTGGGTCCGATTTTTCAGCCTAATGTGTGTGATTTGTTGTGCTTACAGTAAAGTTTACAGCCACTTTTGTGCACAATAAAGGGCCAAATGCTCTTTGTGTACCTGACTCTGATAACAGTTCCCATCACGTGTAGTCACAACAAGCTCAGCTGTGTGACTTGCAGTGTTTTATCTTACTTATTTTTGTTGTCTGTCTTTCTTTCAGTGACTGCTCTGCTGATAATTAAACGAGGGGATTTTTTTCTTTCTTTCCTTTTTTTTTCCCCCTAGAAGTTATATATATGTAGGTACACAACTCCTCTTGAATGAAATTCACAGTGTTGGTGACCCCTTTCACGCTTTGCCTACCACTTTAGAGAAAGAAAAAGTGGAAATTCTGACAAGTCCTACAAACAAAGAAAGGGTTAGAAATATTTGATGTGATAAATAAAAATTTTCCAGTAGTGCCAGTTAATGACATCGTCAGCCTCAGTGTTTACTTTTTTCTCTTTAGAATTTTTGGGGAAAAAATATTTTTTAAAGAATGCGGGTGATTTGGGTGATGAGGATGGACTGAAGAATCCTTGGACAAAAGAGAGTATCCTGCTGCAGTCCCTGCCCAGGGACAGCATTAACTGTGCTGGTTTCATAGGGGCACATTTGACCAACACAATGCAGATTCAGCCATTCCTCTGGGCAATCTCTTGAGTGGCTTTACCACAGAAAAATTTATCCTACTGTTGGAGAACTGTTTCTTTTTGGGGCCTTCTCAAATAAAACGGAGAACAGTTCCTGTCCTTCCTCTTTGCAGCAGTTTTTAACATCTTTGCAGACGTTACCTCCCCTCCCCAAACCATCCCCACTTCTTCAGCCACCCCTCACACATCACGTTCCCTGGGCCTGGCCCTCATTTCACTGCTCCGTGGCTGGACAACACATGTTTTGAGGTGCAGTGCCAAAACCTGGCTGCTGGGTTGTGTTTTCCATCTCCCCAGCACCGAGTGGGATTACTTCTCATGTCTAACACATGACACTGCTGTTTCCATGTCCCAGTTTGACACCCGCCCTTTCTGCAGCAGCATGACACTGTTGACTCACGGAGAGCTTCTGATTCACTGCAGCCCCAGCTGCTTTCTTGCAGAACTGCTTTGTAATCAGTTGTCCCCATCCTATATTTGAGCAGTTGATTATGCATCAGTGACAACTTTGCACTGATTCATCTTGAATTGCATCCTATTTTTTTCCGAGTGTTCCTGCAATTTGTCAGGCTCGTTCTGGATTACAATGCTGCCTTCAAAGGCTGCTGCCATCCCCCCTGGCTCGGTACCATCTGCAGATCTGCTGCTCAATATTTGCTGTTCCACCTCCTGAGACATTAATAAAAGTATTGGATATTGCCAGGCCCAGGACACACTCCAGACATTATTCCAGCCTGACAATGGGCCGTGAGGGGATAATTCTGGAGTGTGATTTTCCTACCTCTTCCAACCCCTTGCAAGTCATCTGGAGGATGTGTCACCCAGGGAACAAGGGACAGGACAAGGGAAAATGGCCTCGAGCTGTGCCAGGGGAGGGTCAGGTTGGACACCAGGAGGAATTTCACCATGGAAAGGGTGCTCAGGCACTGGATTGGCTGCCCAGGGAGGTTTGGAGTGCCCATCCCTGGAGGTGTCCAGGGAATGTGGCACTCAGTGCGCTGGGCTGGGGACAAGATGGGGATCAATCAGAGCTTGGACTAAATGATCCTGGAGATCTTTTCTGGAAACTACTGGGCCTCCACAAGATTTCAGGGATGGCCACTGGTAGTCCTGAGATTCTTCTAAGACCTGATTAAAGGCCTGGTCTTTTCTCTGTGCTTTCTAAGGGCTCTTGAAACTCTTCTCCTCCTGCAGCCAGAGCTCACCCTCCTCTGACACTGGCCTTGATTATTTTTGCAATCTGATCACAGCTGATTCCCGGAGCGAAGATGAAAGTAAAAAAGGCTTTCTTAGGGTGATCTGTCAAAAGCTTTCTCCCTTTGCTGAGTGACAGATGTAATCTTTCCTGGGTCTTTTCCTGCACAGAGAAGGCACTTACTAAACACTTTCTCCTTATTATGTTCCTTCGAGTTGTATCTCATTTGGTGACGTTCTCTTTGTAATTTTTTCCCTGTGTGTTCATGGTCACTGAGAGGAGCTCAGTAAGTCTTTGCTGCATGTTTTTCACATTTAGACTTGTACTCATTTGTTTATGGAATATATATTCAGGATTTTGCTTTTGTAAGAGTGCTCCTTGCCCTGCTGTAGAACTGCCCTTTTCCCTATGAAAGGGTGGAACAGCAACACTGGGGCAAAATCCTTTTTCCCCTTTGTCTGCACACAGATAAGTTTGGTGGGGTGGTAGGGAAGGTTAAATTTCCCCTCCTGGGATGAAACGCTGCTATCACCAATAATTTCTAGTGTGAGTCATGGCAGCATTTCCAGAGCCCTTTGCCTTCTGATCTTCAGCACAGGATTCAAAACAGGCCCTGGAGTGTGAACTCCCATCTCGCTGCAAAAACTCATCTTTGGGGCCAAGAAAGGAGAATTTCAAGCAGTGCAGGGCTTTGCAGAGCTCTGGCTGCAGCCCCCTTCTCCAGCCACACCTGGGGTTCATCTCCCCCCTGGTGTCACCAGCTGAGGTCTCACACACGATCTCACTCAGAGCTTCACATCAGCTCACTGAGCATTCTTCAGCCGTGACATCCTGGCTCAGAATTTATAATTCAGTCTTGCAAAGACTGAAACAGCCTGGGAGCTTTCAGTTTAGGAACTGAATTTCCCCTTCCTTAAATCACAACAAGTCTCCAGTTTGAAGAAACCAGAAATAAGCACTCCACTTTTTCTGAAATAAGCACAGCGACTCTGTAATATCCTTTCCCAATAAACCAGCAAAAGCAGCTAATTAAATTAGTTGGATCTAAAAGTTGTTCAGGCCACAATCCACAAACCTCTTCTTTTCTTCAGTAGATATTAAGTCCCTGATCAGCAGGCACTTGGACTAGTGCATTTATTTTCTTTCCTAAAAAACAGCAAGACCATTAGAATTTTTGAAAATAATAACAATGAGCTGGAACTGGGTAGGAAAGGGACTGTAGTCTTCAACAAGTCCTTGGAAAGAGACATAATTTTAAAAAAGAAAAACTGAGAACTGCCATTTTTAGGGGGAAAAAGCAATATCAAGGAGGCAGTGTTCTTCCAGCTCCTTTTTTCTTAAAATAGCGGGTTTCATTGAAAAATCTGTTTTAATAGATCCTTAAAAATAAACTTTGAATGTTCAGATTGTAAATGGAGATGTTTTATGCAATGCCTGTGTGGCTGCTGCAAAGGGGAAGTTTGAAATTGATATCAGGGGGGTTTTTTTGCAGTGAATCCAAAATATGACTGTGCTGTAATTTGGAACGAGGAAGTGAACAGCACAGGGACTGCATTTGGCTGTCCATGATGCCACCAGAGAATTGTTTGTCTTTAACTGGTGTGATCATTTTTATTATTTATAGCTACAGGCTGAATTTATGCTGAAAATTGGAATAATTGATATATCTGTAAAATAATATGGCTCTGAAATCATAGTGGTGCTTTGTAAAGCCTCCAGGATTGTGTCTCTTATCAATGGGGGAAAGGTGAGGCATTAAATACTTCCAGAATCTGTCATTCCCTAAATTGTCACTTGTCCCGTGTCCCCCCCAGGTCATCCTGGGAGTTTTTTCCATGTCAAGTAAAGATAGATGGGCTAACACAGTTTACACATACCAAGCACATTTGTTTAATAAACAACGCTGAGAAAGTTGAACTGAAATTCTAAAGCCACTAAAAGGGACAAAATGCTCAATTTCGAATCATCAAAGTGTTTCAGTTGAAACGTAATTTTAATAAATTGAGATAAGGGCCAAAGCATTTGTACAACAAAAAGCAAAAACTTGAAAATCAAAATATGAAAACAAAAGGAAAGCAACGGGTTTTTTCTACAGAAGAACTTCCCAAAGTTTTTTCTGAAGGTTCATGAGAACATTTGCACCTGGGCCCAGAGATTGAACTTGCAGTTTGGGTGGGATTTGCTCCAGGTGTTCCCAATCTCCAGGCAGAGCTCTGCTGCGATTCCCCACAACGAGCAGCAGCTGCAGCAGGGCAGGGGCACTGCTTAAGTGATCCACGAAGGAGCACTGGGGTTTGGGAGTCTCTGGATGCTCCTGGGAGTGGTTTTTCTCTTCCCGTGCTCGTCCCACCTTGGCTCTGCACGTCGTTCTCTCAGGTAAGTGATTATCAGTTATCATTTTTCTTGTGCTTTCTCTGTGGTCTGGTTTGAATTTGTTCTGTGAAGGAATTTCTCTGAAGGAAAAAATCGTTTTCTTTCTCTCTATAAGCAGAAAGAAACTCAAGGTTGCAGGCTCACCTGCAAACTCAGGTACTAAGCTTAAGTGTTTGGGCTAAAGCTGGTAATGTATTTAATGTTTTCTCTGTAATCAGTGTGTCTTTAGTTTAAAAAAAGATGGTGTTTTATCAGTGAATCACAAACAATTGAGAAGTTGGAGATGGAAAACAGAGAGACAAAAATTTGTGTAGAAATGAATGAAATTTATAAAAGGAGCGCTTCAGAAATGTGAAAGTTATGCAGAAGTCTAAAATAATGAGAGTAAAAACTGTGAGGAAAAGTAGTTTTCTAATTGGAAATTTAGGAATGAAAAGTAGGGTGTTCAGAAACAGGACTTACTGTTCAACATTAGTAATTGGTTTTGTGTTAAAAGTGTCAAAAATAAGAGTGATAAAAGCCTGGACAATCAGTGGTTTTGGAGTGTGCTGGCTCACAGCGTGGAGTAACAAGGCTGTATTTGTGCTTATTCGGAATAGATGCTGTGTGATGCTCTTTCTTTGATTAAAGAAAAGTTGTGGGAGTTTTTTGTGGCTCTCTCTGCTCAGAACATTCTTCCCTTTGTTGCTAAATGCTGGGGCCCTTCTGGAGCACCTGTGTCACTGATGGCAAACTCCTCCCATCTCCTTGTGCTCTCACAGCTGCTCCTGAGGAGGGTGAAGGAGTCCTGAAAACTCCTTCAGGGTTGGAGAGACCAAAGTCAGGTGTGATCCGAGCCCTCGTTAGCTCACAGCAGTGGTGGTTCCCAGGCTGAGGGTGATGCCTCATTCCCAGAGAACTGAGCTTTGTCCCCTGGGACCTGCTGGGAAAAGCTGTGGTTGTTGCTTTTTTATTCCTTGCGAAGCTCAGGGTGCTCCAAGGCTTTCTGAGAGAGAGGTCTGAGGCTGCTCAGGTTGGTTTGTTGGGTTTTCCATGGAAAAAAAATAAAGATATTTAATGGGGGAATGGAATTTGAGGTTTGTGGAGCAATATTACAAAAGGAACCACCGAGCCGTTTTCGTGGGGGTTGAATGGCACTTTTATGGTCCTTTCTCTATTTCTGCTTTTAATATAAATGGTATAGCAAATACAGGTAAAAAAAAAAGGCAAAAAAAAGCCCACCTGTCAAAATATAGCTCTGTTTGGTTACCTCTGTCCATGGGACAATTTTAGTAACCTGTCAATCAATGGGCTGCTAAATAGCCTCTCCAAAGCACAATCTGCTATTTCAGACGACATCAGTGTGTCAATCATTTATTGAATCAAAGCCAAATTTGAAGCAAAGCAAGCCCAGTTTGTCAATCACTGCTCAGTATTCTCTCCACTAACCACCTGACAGCTTTTAACTTTTCACTTTTATATTCCATGCAGCTAGTTAAGATTCTTTCATTTTTAATTGGCCTTCTTTTATGATTGGTAGCTAAGCAACTAATATGTTGTTTTATATGGTAATAATGGGCCCAAACTTGAGAGCTTTCTTGACCATTCCTATTTGTTGTTGGGAAATTATTTTCCTTCAAGTTGCTAAATAGCAGATGTAGCAGAAACAGTTATTTAATTATGGGTTGTCCTGTTGTTTCTATCTATAAACACTTTTGGCACTGTTTAAAAATAAATACTGCATGCGCTGGCAAATATATACTGAGTGATTTTAACTCCTGATAGAGTCCTTTGGAATTTCACTGCTCATTTACAGGGAAAACTGGGTGCAAAAAGGAAAGGATTGCCAAAAAAGCCGTTTGGAAAAATATTAGCGGAGGACAGAGCGAAAAATCTGTTTCAGAATCCCACTAGGCTTTAATCCAACCTGATCAGCTTTCAGTCTTAATTTAGGTACAATTAAATTTCTGAGGCCAAGTACAGTGCTGTGAGCCACCATCTCTCAGAACAAGCCAAAAAGTCCTTCCCCAACCAACTCGTCTGCCTCTTTTGTGTGTTCATTTTGTGTGCTTTGATTTAATTAAAGTTTTCTGTGCCTGAGATGTAAAAATTTGGGTCAGGAGCGGGACCCCAAAGGTGACCCCGGTTCTTAGGGTGGTTTCCATCCCCTCTCCCCATCATGCACAAGACAAGCTCTGCCTTTCATGTGTTTAAAATGAGCCCACAGCTCCCAGAAAATGCTCCTGCCTTTCTATTTCCAAAGACTGTCATCAGTAAAGCCAAAGTGTTGTTCTCAGACAGAAAGAATCAACTTTCTGTCCTTCCCATGAAAGGAAGTTTGGGAAAAGAACTATTTCTGTGTTACATAAAATTCTATTTTGGGTTCAAAAGAGTTTTCTTCATTTAATTCTTTTTCATATCTGTTTGATGGGCTTCTGGCTGTCTTTTGACAGACTGCTGTCATCTGGTTTGATCCAAAACTGTGAAACTCCAGATGTGCCCAAGAACTTGGGAGAACATGGGCTTAGCTTTGCAAAAAGCTGCAGGAGGTTTTGAGGCAATCTGATACAAAATGTACTTCCCAGCCCTATTTGAATTTTACATTGGGTTTTGTACTTCTTTTTACCAAAGTAAAAAGCAGAGGAGACTGACAGCACATGAGGATTGACAGTGGAGAGGCAAATGGGAGCTTCGGAGCCTGGAGTGTTGCAGAAATTCAGCCCAGTGTTAAATGTGGGTGCTTTTCCCCACTGAGGAGCTGAGGGAGGCTCTGGAGAGCACTGGGAAATATTGGGGCTGTGTTTGTGCCCCTCTTGGGGTGAAGATCCCAGCAGACTGTTGAGATTAAGTAATTAATAAACAAAAACAGAAGCTGTAAAGCAGATACTCCTGAGCAACTCCATGAAAACAGCAAATTTGCTGACAAACGAGTTTTTGAGGAAGTGCCAAAAATATCATTTGGTTTCTCTCCTCTTGTTGGGATTTCTGATGCCTTTCATGGATATCTGTGGCATTAACTGATGATTACTTGGGGATCAGTGACAAATGAGGTGTAAGTTTGACTCCACGAGCGAGCAAGAGATTTTAATTTTTGTGCGTAGATTTTTGTACTCTTTACACCGCCAGATATTAGCCAAAGCTTTTTTAGAGAAGGTGTTCTGATCCCAGGCTGCCTCCAGAGCTTGGCACAGACTGTTAATCTTGGCTCCAAGGGTGTTCAGGCCTGGCTGAACACGATGCTGAGCTCTGGTGGTTCAGGCATCTGAGCAGAGGGGAAACCCACACAGCACCCACCTACACAGCACCTGGCTGTGGATTGGCATCAGACGCTCCAGGGAGGAGTTAAGAGACACAAGATCATAAATATTGTACAAATAGGAGAAGGACGAGGTCGGGAAAGCCAGGAATGCTCATGGGGGATTCTTACAACTGCTTTATTTTGGTGTTTCCCATTAATATGGTGCTGAGGAGTGTCAGCCTGACTGCATGGGTGTTGTATCCCTGTCCTTTAGCTGCTCTTAAGGACCCTTTGGACCAGGAGAAATGATAATTTTGAAGTGTTTAAGCGTGTAAATTGTACAGTGGCTTTTTTTTTAGGTGAAACCTGTGGGTCAAGAGCAACTCCAGAATTTGGTTGGCATTCCCAGCTGGGTGGAAATGCTGGAGTGAAGCCTCTTTCCCTGGATTGATGAGGTGATTTGCTCAGTGTCCTGTGCATCCACTGGGAGTCAGGGATGTGCTTTTTAGTGTCAATGATTTCACAAGGGCTTAAAAGGTTGATAGAGCCCTTTGTCCCTGGCAAACTCAAATGTGGGGCCTGGGTTTGTTTTCTGAGCACTTCTTGTGTTACCTGGGACCAGAGAGAGAAAGAGCAGGAGTTTCTGGGAATGCTGCCCAATTCTTTATTCCCTGACACCCTGGGAGCTTGGTCCTGGTGCAGCCCCAGTGCTGGGGCTGTTGCTGTTTCTCTTTGGTTCCTGGAGCTCCTGGCAGAGCACCTCTTGTCCCTGAGTGAACTGTGCAGGGTTTTCCAGATGAAATGTTGATATTCCCCATCACTTACTGAGCAAGCCCATTTTTCCAGCAATGTGTCAAAAAGTTGATCAGTGTCAACTGCTGCCTTTGTTCAGCCCTACCATGGGAGCAGCAAAAAGCCAAAAATCATTAATCCCTTTGCTAATTGGAAATGGAGGGCGAATTTGCTACAGCAGAATGCAGTTACCTGTGCTGGAATTCATCCAGGACACTCTGGTGAGCACAGCCACCTTTCCAACGAGTGAAATGGGATTTTTAGCTGCGCTCAGGGCTTGGATTCTGTGAGTTTACATCTCAAACACCCACGGACCAGGAGCACTGTGCAGCCCCTGAATCAGCAGGAAGCCTGCCCCTGTCACCTCGTTGTTCCTGGAGTCTGCTCTGCCATTCCTCCCAACCCACTGAGCAGCTCCAGGAGCGGGGAAAAGAGCCTGTGGTTACAAACCATTTTTATAGCCCAGAATTTCAATATTGAGTGCTGTAACTGGTGTCATTTAGATGTACAAACTGCTCAAGCTGCAGCTTTCAACACAGACAAGCAAGGTGTGACCCTCCCTTGGTGGCAGAGGGATCTCAAATGCCAAGTGAGGCTTTCCCTGTGGGTGGGAGGATCCCAGGTGGGCTTTGTTCAGAGCCACGTTTGTCCTAAAGCAGCACCGAGGGTAGAATGGGTTAATGTACATGTACAGATGAATGCTGGAGGCGATGTAAGGAACTGAAAACCATGGAAAATCACCCTGAGGGATTTGAAAATAGCAACAAAAAATGAAGATGGCTTCATTTAGAAACCTGGCTATTGTTTGTCTTAGCAGACTCAGCTGTGGGTTTTTATAGCTATGAACATGAGCTGGTGTGTGGAGAGGAGAGGCTGAAGTTGGATATTAAGGAAAATTTCTTTGCTGGAAGGGTCACCCAGCCCTGGCATAGCTGCCCAGGGCAGTGGTGGAGCCCCCAACCCTGGAAGGATTTAGGTTGTGTAGATGTGGCCTTTAGGGACGAGGTTTTGGTGGCAAACTTGGCAGTGCTTGGGGGAATGGTGGGACCTGATGATCCTAAAGATCTTTCCGAACCTCATTCTGTGAGTCCCTAAATCCGAGAAGATCCCCAGGATTTCAACAGCTATAAAACCTGGTGGGTTTTTGTTATTCATGTCTGACTAAGTGCACATGTTCTGTGCTCAGAGCTGAGGAGTGTCTGGGTGCTGGAAGTGACAAGCACTTGAGATGTGCAGTGTGAACTCTGCACACACTCGAGCTGCCCTGGCAGTGACCTTCCCGTGCTCCTGGCAGGGGCTGCAGCAGCCCCTGGGGGCTTTCCCTGATCCCTTTGGCAGCACATCCCAATAAAACTGGGGTAAGTGCAGGTGCTCAGGGGATAGAATGGATTAAAATCACTTGACCTCCAAAGAAAGTGCTGCTTGAAACACGTAACACTCAAGAAAGCCACGTTTCCCACACCATCCTGCATCCCAAGGGTTTCTGAACACCTGAAGAAGGATAGAAGGGCTGTGGTACCATTTGGACTCCCCTGGAGCTGGGCTGATTTGGGAGCTCAGAGGCCTGAGTAGTTACATCAGCCTGAAAAGAAATCTGTAATCCTTCATGCCTCAGTTTCTCTGGGAATAAACATTGATAGGGAGTTTTCCAGAACTTCCCTTTCAAGAGTGTCATGAAACTTAGTTTTCACTGGTTTTTGAAGGCTTTAGGTTTTCTGGTAAAAGGTAGATTCATTTGAAAGTGATGCTCTAAAGTATTGTACAAGTTACCAAGCCTTGTCATTCCTCTTTAATTTACTCTTCAGTGCTATTTACCATGAGTGCAAAATGATATATTTGTAATATAGATTACATTTATTACTAGGAGAGTGCCTAGCAAAAAACTAGTCCTATTCTTTGATATCACTTGAAGTTTAAGTTCTCAGTTCTCATTTCCAGGAGAAAAGCCAGGTGATCCATTGACAGGATGGATGCTTCATTGGGGAAGTTGGTTTGCCCAAGAGGACATAAATGACTCCTCTATTTTCATTTGTATTTAACATCCACACTCTGGTTTCTTTCTTGGCATTTTTGGTGTCTGTAGAACTGGGCTCTGCTGTCTCCAGGTGTTGTGTGGGGTCTGTTTCCAAGTCTGTTTTGGTTTTCCTGGTTGGGAAGTGCAGGATGTTGTGGTGTTTGGGATACAAACAATAACCAACCACTGCTCCTTATGTGTCATAGGCTGTCACATTGATTATAAGCTGATTTTAATTTTTTTTTTCCCCTGTCTCACTTCTCAAGTCTCTTGAAAAGAAATTAACTTGGAAAACATAAAGGGATTTTCTGTGCAGAATTCAGTTCTCACTTCTATGAGCAGATTTCATCAGCTTGGAATTGAAAGGCTAATTCTGCTGAAATTTTATTTGAGTCACACGGGCAGCCAGTGAAACAAGAGAACACCAAGGAAATAATGAAATGTTGTGCAATCAGGGCTGCAGCATGTCAGTGTACAAACAATACGAGATACCCTTTCATGGATTAAACTTGTATTTATTTGGTGGCCTTTGATCTGTTATCACCAACTAAAATCCTGTAGAGCATCAGCATTGTCTGACCCCAGGAGCAGCCCTGACTCGGGTGGGTGCCAGGTGAGGAGCTGCAGGGATCTGCTGATTGCAGCTACCACACGATCAGCAGAGAGAAACCAAGGTCCAGTTCTTTTAAACAATTAGTATTTTAGTATTTGCATTATATTTATTTATTGCACGTGTCTTTAAGCTTCAAACAGGTTACAAATTTATCCTGAATCCCTGCAACAGATTAGGGTTTAAAAAAGACAAAGCAATAAAGAAATGTTTAGATCCAGTATTCGGTAGATAATTCCTGAAACCAGTTTGTGTTTTTTGGGCTGTTTTGTCTCTTCCATTTTTGAGTGCTCCGTGTGCTGCTGGGCCATTGTTTGGGAAGACTTTTCTGAAGCACAGCAGCAATGGTCACCAAAATATTCAGTTTATTGCAGCCAGGCTGGCTTTGGGAGAGGTCCCTGCCGTGGAACAAACCTGTTTCCTTCACTGGGATGTGTCAGTTAGAAACACCAACTGCAAGGATTTCTTCTGTTCTCACGAAAAAGGAAGGAAACAGCTGGTAAATGTTTCACAGATGGTAAAGCTCTTGGCATCTCTCAGGAGAGGGCCACCCATACAGATGGCTCATTATTTTAACATTTGGATTTTCATCTTATTAAAACATCATTTTTTTTTTTTTCCTGGTTTTATTTAGCATCATAAATTCTCTTACACTTTAGTTAACAACTCGGTGATTTGGGGGAAGTGTGTGTGCTGTAAGGAACATCATTTGGCTAAAACACGGATCTGCATCATTATTCTCTGCTCTGATGTGTAACGAGTGGACTTGAACCTGATTAAAAACACCAAATGCAAGCAAATGCTTGGAAATATGACTTTATCAAGCAAAGGTCAGCTGAGCCTGTATAGAAGCTGAATTATTCAGTAAATGAAGGAATGTACTGAGTGAAGCAAGCAAACATTTCTATCTTGGGCATTGCATCAATTAATGCTACACTGCTTTCTGCACACACCACAGGAGAGGGGCCTTGCCTGTGCTCCCAGTGACTGGTTTGCAGTGAGAGCAGCCCTAAATACAAAATTCCACCTTTAAAATACCTGGTGAATAACCCAGGGGAGTGGCGATTTCAGAAATATCTGTAGAGTGCTGCTTGTGCCCAGGCAGCTTCACCTTTGTGAGGGCGTGTGCAGCTGTAAACATGCAAATATCTGGCATGTTTAGCATATGTTCTGCATAAATCCCAGCTCCACACACGGCTCAGGGAGTGTCCTTGGTGCCATTTGGGTTTAGGGCAGGGGGAGGGATGGAACCAGTGCCAAAAGGGGGTGGAACATGCCCTGAGTGGTGGGGGAAGTTGGGGCACACTGAAATTGAGGTGAATGTCCCGGTTTTGGTGCCTCCTCTCCCATCCTCCCCTGGTCCTGGCTGGGCTCTCCAGCTGCTGACACTCTGCACACACAGGGTTTGAAGAAACTGAGGCAGATGTTTGGCCCTTTCTGCAACAGAAAGCAAGAAATAGATGGGAGATGAGGTGGGGACAGGAAGAGAGCCCTGGGTGCAACACCAAATCTTCGCTCTCTGTTTTTCAGATTTTTGTATTTGAAGTTTTAGCCGGTCTCCCCATGAAATGACTAAAATATAGGCCTGTGGTATAAATATAGATCAGCAATAGCACAGATTGCTGCATGGATCAACCTATAAAGATGAAAAGTAGCGATTGATGCATGTCCTACAGCTGCCTTGTAAATCTCATTGTGGTCTCAGCCAAGAAGTGCTGCCTGAAAAACTCTGGCTGCTCCATGGCGAGGCTTCTCCTCTGCAATTCTGTTTTAATTAAAAATTAAATAATCAGGAGTGGGAAGAAAGAAACCCAAGTCTTTTTTTGCATTTGTATGAGCAACTCCCCATTGATTCCAGTAGGTTACATCAACAGTGAAGACTTGACCCGAAAGCTGCCTACAAATATTCCATTAATAAATACAGGGACAGATTTGTGGCATGTAAATCACTGGAGCTCCACTGATGCCAGTGTAGTTGTGCTGATTTACATCAGCTGAAGAGTTGGCCTCTGGAATTCACATTCCTTCTGAGATCAAAGATGTGTCAGCAAATGGTGAACTTCATTTGTATTTTTTAGCCTTCTAATTTAAAAATAGCCCAATAGATTTATGATTAAATGGCAGGGCTCTTATGGCCAGACTTTGGATGCCACGTTTCAGCCAGACACCACTCACAGGCAGGCTGTAAATCCTCCCCAAATGGGGGTTTAGCTGAAATGCTGAAAGCTCTGTAATGCTTGTGGGTACTGCTGTGTCATATTTATAGTGGATGGGCCAAGCCAACCGTGCCCAAAAAATGAACAGCCCCAGGGGCTGGGTGGCTCAGGGGGCTGGCAGAGCTGCCAGCTTCAATTCAGTCATAGCCAGAAGTGACAAAGTTGCTGCCATTTCTGGAAGCTGGCTCAGTCCGTTCGTTGTCTTTCTCCTCGGAGAGGTTGAAAAATAAGGGAATTCTGGAGGAAACTGGGGCTCTGGGTGGCTGCTTTGGGCTGCTGGGTGACATGGCACTGGTGGCACTGCCACTGCTGCCTCCCAAAGTGCTGCAAAGGGACCAGGCTGGGCTTGGGGATTGTTCAATGTTCACCATGGGTGCTCCAGGTAGGGATTAACTCCATGTGCAGACCAAGACATGGAGGGATAATGGTGTCCTTTTGTTTGATTTCCCATGGAAACAAACCAAATGCAACAATACTGTCAGGAGTAATAAATTTCAGCAGATATCCACAAAAATCTGTTAGTTCTGAAGTTGAGGGAAATTGGGTAAAAATGGGTGGCCACATGGAGGTGGGAAGAGTTCTCCTTGGGCATAAGGAAACTGGGGAATCTTTTGGGGATGCTCCAGAAGTACAGCTGGATTTTGCATCATCTTGGGTTCCAGTTGACTGCAAGATCCCAATCCATACAAAGTGGAGTTTGTTAGTTTTTTCCATATAAAGTGTCACTATCTTCTTTTTCAGTCTTTAATTGAGTATTTAGTGTGGATAACTCAAGAGCCCCAGTCTCCAGCTGAGACTGAGCAGCTTTGTGCCATTAATGTCTTTGTGGTTCTGAGGTTTGGGGGCACTGTCCTCCTTGAAAAAGGGCAGAGTGGAGATGAAGTGATACAGAAAGTGAAATGAGGAAGAGACTTACTTTGTCTCTCTTGAGAGCTTGTATTTGCGACAAATAAATACCTCTGTTATTGCTGAGCTCTTCTCAAAGAGTTTCTAATGGTGCATGGCAGCAGATATTCCAACGAGTATCTTGAGCATAACGCAAATATGTGGTGGATGGAAAAATACCAGAGGAATTGGGCTTAGGGGGGTACAAAGCACCACTGAAATGGGTTGGTAAAAGTCCCATTATTTGCACGCAGCTGAGTGAACCCAAACTGCTTTAGGTTTACACCAGTTTGAGCTGTGGCCCTGTCTGGTCAGGGATGAGTGGGGTGGAGAAGAGGTTTCTGTGTGCTTGGTGTGATGCCTTGTGAAGGTGTCAGTGCTGCAAACAGCCAGCAGGAGAGGATGGACCAGTGGCCTTCTTGTGATACAACGCTTTAATATTTGTTTTACCCTTCAGAAGTGCATCTCCTAATTTAGTGTAGGCTCAGATGCTCTTAGCTTGCAAGGGAGTGTGGATTGCATCTCTGGAATCTAATGTGGGCATGGGGGGCTCTCTTTTTGATCATTACAGGGTATGAGTGTTTTGTAATTCTTCTAGTGCAAAAGAAGCTGTTTGGTGACAGGCATCAAGTCAAATTCCTGCAAGAGGCTGGCAGCAGAATACATTTGTCTATTTAACTGCATGCAAAACACTTGTCAAGACAGATTCTGGTCCCCTTTCCTAAGCAGGGCCTCTCGCTACCTTGTGTTCCAGATAACCTGGCAGAGCTGGTGCAGCAGCACACGCTGGGCTGGGAGCAGGGCTCTCACCCTGCCTCTGCCACAGGAACCTCACTGGCACTTTGCTCTGGGGGAGAAGGACAGGCAGAAACACTCACATCTGGAGGCAGATTAAAACAGAGCAGCTTAAAACCCTCTGAAGCAGTGACAGCTTGTCTCGTTCCTCCATGCATTTGTGTCCATGGGGTAGGAGAACCTGGGGAAATGCTGGTGGAGATGATGGGAGAGGACACAGGGTGGGGGCCTGCAGGAAGCGTGGTGGTGGTGGTGAGGCTGCTGAATGTGCATGGGTGGTAGGCAAAAGGGAACAAAAGCCTGGAAATGCAGCTCCAACTCCCTCTCTGGAGGAGGAAATTAGTTCTGCTTCTTTCCCCTCCCACTGCGCTTGGATGTAATATAAAAGTTTAGAAGTGTAGGGCTGATGTTGGTACTCATTATGCTGCTGTTCCAATTAGAGCTTTGTTGTCTTTGGGGCCCCCTCTGCCATTAAAATTGTGCTTATCTTTGTGCTGTGCCTCCCACTTTGTACCCGGGCTCTCCATTTCCCCTGGATGTGTTACCTTTATTCCCATTCTCCTCACTTTTGCCTCCCGTTGTCTCGACTCCTCTGCTTCCCTCCTGTGTGTCTTTCTCTGTGCCCCTTGGCCAATTCAAAAGTGTTATTCTATCATTTCAAGTGCTTGGAGCTTACCTCTGGGGCTGTCTCCTCCTTTAGCACGGGCTGACCTCTGCTGAAAGCCAGTCTCACCTCTGCAGCATCCAGCTTCAGAGGCTAAAGAGACAGGCAGGCTCTGGCACGTGATGGTCAGCTCTGACAGAAGTGTGTTTGGGAGGGAGGAGGGAAGGACAGGATGGGCTTGAGGTGGCTGAGAATGAGAAACCCGTCACAAACCTCATCTCTGAAAACTGCAAAAATATTGATGTGTCCTGGTGAGGAGTAAGCCCCCACCCTGAAATTCCTACCTTTGTCCCACCTGTGGTTTCACAGAATTCCCACTTGCCATGTTGTCATGGCACAGATGCTCTGTGCTGCCTTTTTTGTTCCTGTTTCAGCATGGAGAAGTCTGTGCTATCTTAATTATTAACCTGTTATGCTTGGGTTTCATTACCTATATATTTTTTAATGTCTTCTCTTGAGGTGACAAATGAAAGTGGTGGTTCTGCCACTGCTGCAGAGCTTTAACTCCAAACTCTGCACGTGTGCCTGTAGTAATGACTCCCATAAAAGTCCTTTGATTGTTCTCTGATGCAAATTGAGCTCAGCAATAATGCACCACTCTCCTTAGAACAATTGTGTACTGCTCAACTTCCTTGGACACCTTATTGGAGCATAAGTCAGCATTAGGATGGGTTAATAAATACTGTGGCAGAAATTTGAACACTTGCAAAGAGCTGCTTATTCTTTTACACGGATAACTTTGAGCACAGCCCCTTTTTGGGGGGAATGGGGTGAGCTCCAAAGGGGATGTGCTGGTGGAAGGGTAAAAAAGCCTCAACCCACAGCAGCCAGCTCCTGTTACAGTTTGTAAGTCATCCCTGCTTGAGCCAGGGCTCAATCTCTGTGTCTGCATCTCTGCTGGCACTTGGCGTTTACACTTGAGCTATTCCAGCTTATTTGTGCATCCACCAGCTCCAACAATGAAACTTCAGGGAAAAGAAGGTTGCTGAAAATGTTCATCTCCCTTTCCAACTCTCACATATCTGATGGGGGAGGATGTTGGTAGAGATGGTGTGAGTGAGGATGTGAGGTTGTGTATAAGCCTGGGGTTTATGGCTGAACTTTTGGCTGTTTCCTGAGCTGCACCTTCATTGTTACAGCAGTGCTGGGAGAAGTAATTCAGTCATGTTTGTAAAGTGCAGTTGCAATATAATAATCATCCTCTTGCAGCCCCTTGTTGGTATATCCTCTTCCATGTGAAAATGCCTTCAAACTGAGCAGACTTAGCCAGGTGAGCATTAAAATAAACCTGTCAGGAGCAGAGACTCCCCAGCCCACCTCTTGCAGTTGTCCTTTTTTGTGCTCCCCCTCACACATTCAACCCAAGGCCATTTGCCTGTGCCCAGGCTGGGGCAGGAGTCCCCAGCTCCTGTCTTGCTTTTCTCTTTGTTTGCTCAGTTCTTTGTTTGCAGAGCTCAGTAGAACTTAGCTATAGCCAGAGCTTCTTGAAAAAACCCACCCTATTTCATCCTTTTTATGAATGCTCTAAATATAACTATTGAAGCAAAACAATGCAGTCAGATAAACAAAGAAATGCAGGCAGTGTAAGCAAAGCCTCTTCAGCAGGTCTCGAGTCAGGCAGCCTTCCTTTCTTTTGTGTGTTTTAGCTAACAGCCCATTGAACCAACAATGAGAAAAAAGGGAACAGAGATTTAACGCTACTTTCACTGCCCTTTTAAAGATATTAATACCAGGAGAAAAGGTGGGAGTTAAAGGCACTAAAACAAGCTGGGATCCTGGTTTACCTGGCTGCTCCCTGAGGAATGGGGTGCTCAGGGCCACTGGGTCACAGGCAGTGACAAGTCACAAAGGGATTCCACTGCCTTAAACAGCTCCTGGGCTTGTGTCACAATCCTGATGTCCTGTCCCTGCCCTGTCACCCCACAGCTGCCTGTGGAGAACATTTACAGGATGATCTGGCTGAGGAATGACCTGGCCAGAAGGATGTGGGGGTACAGGGTGCTTTTAAGTTTTCTGGAATGCCCTGCAGCCACACCAGTAACTAGAGGGGAGGTGGCCTGGAAGCAGAGTTAGCTGTCAGGGGAGGGGTGCTTAAGCCACAGGTGCCACCAGAGAATTTCTGTGACCTCACAGGCAGCTTCAGGGCGTAATCAATAGCAAAACAACACCTGTACAACAAAACGAGGGACAAAAGCCTCATTTTCTGATTCCCTTTTGACACTTTGATCCCCAGCCCATGTGCCATAGGTGGCAGGAAGACAAGGTAAAACTAAGGTTAGAAGAAAAATCCCGTGTTAACTTTTTAATACATGTAATATTGGTACATGTTAGTAATGTATTTTAGATTATCTGCTCAAATAAGCAATGGAGGAAATAATTCTGCAAATTATTGCTCTGTGAGGACATTTCTTGGAGTGCAAGGAGGGGGAGGTTGAACCCGGGGACTGTAACACTGATAAAACACACAAGATTTTGCAGAGGCACTAAATATTGGACTTATTTTCCAGTGAAGTTGTTGGGAACAGAGTTAAGCCTTTCCTGGGTGCTTCTGAAGGTGCCATGACAGAGCACTCAGCATTTCTTGTCCAGGTTGGACAAGAAGCACGAGTCTGTGACTGTTGGAAATCACTGTGTGAGTGGATCTGATGTGTAAAACATCCTAAAGAGCAGGTTGCTGCGGCTACACAGAGAATTCTTTCAATAATTGATATTTTAAACATACATCTGTTGTCATTCGTGGCCCCTGGAAGCCTTGGCCTGTGTGGTTCAGCACTGACACTGTCTGGAACCCTTTCCCTTTAGGGCATGGACTTGTACCAGGAGGACAAACCCATGGTGAGAGCTGGGGCCATGCAGGGAACCTCCTGCCCAGCCATAAAAACCCTGAGCTAGGGAACAAATGCCTTTAAATTGCTTTGCTGTTGAAGAGCCTACCTCAGGATGTTTTAAGTGATAAGTAGGTGATAAAATCACAGGAAAGATTGGCTTGGGATGCAGTCTGGCACATGCAGAGCAGGGTTTTGTCAGCAAGCACCTGAGCAGGGCTCGTGTTTGAGGGAGAACTTGTGGAGGGCTCCAGGGCCACCACAGAGCTGTTCCCAAGGGCTGGGTGGCTCTAGGTGGTGGCAGCCTGGGCCTCTGAGGAATAAATATTGCCCACGGGTGAAGCTGAGGCTCCACTGAGACAGGAACAGAGCATGGAAAGAAGGAAGAGCCTGTGAATTCCCCCACTTGCAGAGAGCTGTTCTTGGTGGGGATCTGAACTGTGCCAGGCAGTGCCCTACACAGAGATTGGCAAAGGGGATGTTGCTCCCTGGAATAGCTCGTGTTGACATTATCCACAGCAAAGGCCAGCTCCGTATTAATGCACAACAAATGCATTTGAATAACTGATTAACGTTTCTGTACCATTCAACTGCCATTCTAAATTATATTAGAAACCGGGGATTTAGGGAATTGATCTTTTAGGGTAGCTCTAAATATCCTTCTCCTTCTGCCTCCTTATTAAATAAATAGAATCTTTCCTCCAAATCAATCTTTTTTTCCCTTTCCTGTTCACTGAACAATAGAAACGATGGGCAAGGTCTGAGGCTGGGAACTGGGCTCTTTTGGAGCCGGGAATTTTGCAGCAGGTCAAGGGCTACAAGGAAAAACCTCTGGCAAATTGCTGGCATGGGAGAAGTCCTGGGGCTGCCCATCTGGCCATGGAGCCCATGGTCCTGCACCTGCCAGAACAAGGGACACGCTGGGGGCTGAGACAGGAGGGAGGGAAGGAAATGCATTGGCAGAACATCCAGCACATCAGGAAGAGCATCTCCCACGCTGTGTGGGCTGTGTGAGTGCTGGCACTGGGCTGGAAAGGACTCCAGGGCTTTGTCTCACCCTGGATTTGGCCCATTATTAATAACCCAAATCTCCCCTGCAGAAATGATCCCTTGCTTTTCATGCCATTTCTTGTTTAGGATAAAGTCACCTGATTTGTCTGGGATGGGCCCATAATTAGTGTTGTTTCCTTGCTAAACCCTTGACCAGCTGCATGAGGATGATTTAACTTCCTCTTCTCCCACCTGATTTATCCAACTTTCCCTGAATAGAGGAATGTTCCCTAATCCAAGCACTGTCTTCATGTGAACCCAAAGTAGAGTCCAATGTGCCAGGATTTTCCACTGATGTTACAGAATTCAATCTAAAGAATTCTTACTAATCATTAATTCATCCGCTTGCAATTCATTCATCTTTATTTCACCATTTACTTTGAGGGAGTATCAAAATTGGAAGACCAATCATTTCTTAAGAGCAAGCATATGATGATATTTAATTAATTACAATGACAACAATAACCTTAATTTTCCAGGTATTCCCCAAAGAGAGCTCTATTTTAATTAGAGATGCCACAAGGACAAATTAAATCTCCCAGATTCAAGCTTAGGTTTGTGGCATTCACTTTACAGGAGGAAGGAGAAAAGGTATCTTCATGTAAACATAATCTGAATTTTTTTGGAAGATCCTTCGAATGGCAGCGATGAAGGGAAGATAAATTTTGCTGATGATATTTGGTGTGACATTGGTAATTCTCAGAGGGACTCCACACTGTAGTGTGCCAGTGTAGATGTTCTTTGCTTTTATGAAGGTGACAGACTTGACCTGTCATGTACTAGTTACACCCTGGACAGACTAGAAATGTCACAAACTGCTAACAGTTACTACACAGGATATAAAAGCTTCTCCTTGCAAAGCTGTGGCACTTTAAAAAGGTGGGGAGCTGGTTTCCTGCTCTAATTTGTTGGGGTTTTTTAACTCTGTCCTCCCATAAGACAGTATAACAGAAATTACTAGGGGGAGGAAAGGGGATTTTACCAAGCTTAAAATTACTGCATTAAAGAAACCAAATATTGGTTTAAAATGGCAAGATTTCCTCTCAAGATGGAAGTCATTTGTCTGTAAAATGTCTTATCAAGTTTCATGTCTGAGTAGCTTTTATTTGTCCTTCCCTACCTGGTTTTTTAGGATTTTCTAAGACTAGTGGTGGAAATTAAATACGTGGCTTTGTGTTGGTGAATCTGTCATGAAAACTTTCAGTGAAATGAGTATTTGGTTGGTGTGAATTCACTCTTAACTTGAAGAAGACTTGAACAGTTTTGAGGCTGTCGATGTTTGGAGTTGCTTTTATTTTGTGTGGCTTTCACTCTGTGTTGGTTTCCAGAGGAAATTCAGCTCCGAGCAAAGCAAACAGAGCTTGGCTTTGCCCACCCCAGCCCCACAATCGTGTCCATATCAGACATCCCTTCCTGCTGCAGTGATTAATGCCCAGCTCATGTGTTTTGTGGGTTGGTGAGCAGTGTGAAACACGACTGATCTCAAACACAGAGGGAGCCAAACCTGAGCGTGGCATTCCCATTCCTCAGCACGGAGCTGGATCCTGCCTCCTCCTTTGTGTGGGTATTTGCCCACGATAACATTGTCCAGCAAAGAAAAGCCATCAGACTGGCTCTCAGAGAGTTTTAGCCAGATTGGTTTGATCTGAAAGTCAAATAGCCTGGGATCAGACCCTTCCGGGCCGCCTCTGGCGCTGCTGGATTGATCACAATGGAGCTGCGTTGTTTAATGATATCACCTCCAGTCTTCAAAGTCAACAACTGCTGCTCTGGAGACCAGCGCTGGTAATTGATGTTTGAAATATTAGCTGGCCACAGAGGCGTGTGTTTACTAAAATACAGTTCACGTTTGCCCTTGCTTGTTCATACTTCCAGGGAGCTTTTCACTTCCTTATCGCTTGATCCCGTTTTTTTTTTTTGCTGGGCTGTTTGAGGCCCGGCAATGTACCAAATCTTGAGCAGTAATTAATCTGGTTTGTCTCTTGGAGTAAAAGCTGCCACCTCAGAGTGGTGCCAGCCTCTGGAGCCTGTTCTGCTGGGGCCTCCCACTGTGGCATTTCAGAGTGGCCTCTCCTCAGTTGTGTCCTGTTTTCCTCAACAGACCAAGTACTTCTTGGGCAAGTCCTAGGTTGTGGTTGGTTTTGTGATTTTGGGTTTTTTTTTAATGAGTTTGAAGTGATGGCAGCTGTTTCTGGATATTATTTATAGGAAAAAAGAATGAAATGTCTTCTGTGGGGACAGAAATGCTTTAAGCAAGTAGCAATGGGCATAGCAATGTGAAAAGGTTAAGGAGACATAAAGAGAGCCTTGGAGAGAAGGGTTTTTGTGGGAACGTGCTTCCCCTGACTCCTGCAACACTGGTAGACCCTAGAGAAAAATGAGCTGTCCCTTGGCAAGGATGCAGGAATTGCCAGGAAGGAGTTTAGGGATTTGTCCAGCATCAGTTAAAAGCTGGGGGTGCTGCTGTCTGTCTGCAGCTTGTGGAGGATATTGGAAACACCTGAAGATTGGGCCTTATCCAGCATTTGCTGACAACTCTGCCATTTGGAGAATATCCTTCTACTTGAAAGTGACACCAACTGGAATTGTTTCAAGTCATTTTTATTAACATGCCAACTAACCTTTACCTTCTCTCCCATATGCTGACTTGAGTGTGAAATAACCTGGGATCTGATTGCTCTGTCTGGCTCCTGATCCGATAGAGCTTCCACTGACATTGCTGAAGCCCCTCAGAGGCTGCTGTGAGAAGCAGGGCAGGGAGCCCTGGACACTTTCTGAAGAATGAGAATATTTCTGTAGGCTCCTCTTGGAGTCTTATACTTTAAATGAAGTGCCAAGGAAAAAATGTCCTGGGAAAATAAGTATGTAATGGCTTTTACAGCTGCCTGTGAGGTGCTGTAGGACCTTTATCACTTTTTATTGATAAAAATAGCATGTTAGGAGCAGAATAGCCATAAAGTACACATTGGTAAAGCCAGTCTGCTGCCTTGTAGCACACAGAGGGTTAGAACTGCAGGTAAGCCCGGCATAAGCTTGATTTCCATTCTTTTTTTCTTGCCTTTTAAATAGAAACTCAATGAAAGGAGTCCAGCATCCTCTCAAAGGAAATTCAGAGCAAGTCATTAGCCCTGGCTCAGCTTTTAGCACTTTGGTGTGGAAGGCTCCTGCTGGTCCCCAGAGGTGTGACAAGCTGCTTTCACTCCCTGATTTACAGGAGGGGTGGGATGTGCACCCTGCTTTGTCAGGGAGTGGCAAACCTGCAATTTAAGGCTTCAGTCTTTGCTCTACCAAAAATTTTCATGGGGGAGAAAATGCCCTGTGAAGGTTTTGGTATCAAAATCCAAATGATGCTTGAAGAGCAGGTGAGCTGCTGTCTTCTGGTGACAACATTTGTGTGGTAAATGCTGGAGAACATGGAGATAATGAGGAGAGGAGAAATCCTCGGTTATTATGAACATGTCAAGGTTGCTTATTCCATTTTTCTTGCTGAATTCCACATGTGACAAGCAGCGTCCTGACGTGTCAGGTCAGGCTGCATCAATCACGTCCTGCTGCATCACATCCCGTGTGCAGGATGGTGGAAACCACTTATGGGTCACTCAGGAGGCTGAGGGAATGATTTTGTGGAGCTTGAAGGCAGGAAGAGGGTTGGGAAATGGAGGGAATTTTGGGAAAGCCCAGGGTTTTCTCCCCTGAACCAGATGGGCCCCCTCAGGTGGAGCCAGGGCTGGGGGTACAACCTCATCCCATGGGTTATTTCATAATGCTGTGAGATGCAAAAATGTGCAGCTTCAGGAGGGAAAAGGCTTTCAAGAGTTGGAAAACTTTTGTCAAAATTCTCCAGTTTTTGTGAAAAATCTGGTTTGTACCTTTTCAGGATTTGCTGACTTGAAGGGGATAGCAAAATCTTGGCACCTGTAGAAATAAAAAAAGCATGTGAAAGGGAGAGAATCCTCTCAAAATACTCTTCATTTTGTCCAAAGTTTTTTCTGATAGATACAATATTAAAAAGGAAAATACAGATGCTGAATTTTTTTATCTTGGTGACATTTTTGTGTTTGGATCTCTTAATGTGTTTTTTTGGTAGAAACTGTGGAAGTTTGGCCATTTGTAAACAGGAATTTTCAGCCTCTTTAGAGCTCTGTTTTTAAAGACAGGCCCATCAGTGGGAACATCTTGGCTTCTGATGCTTTCTGAGAAAGTTTCTAATCCAGCAAATAGATGCTCTGGGGTCATTTGAGGCTCAGCTCTGCGATAGAAAGCCAAGTGTAACATACAGCAAAGGTTTGTTATTTCCCTGCTGGTATCTGGGTCACAGAATCAAAACAGATTTCAGCAGATTTTGGCTTTATCTTTTTTTTTTTCTTTCCCTGAAGATTTTGCTTCGGTTCTTGTCAGCAGCAGATCTGGTTGGATGTTTAGAACCATGGAAAACAAACTTCCTCTCAATCTTGTTAGGCCTCAGTTAAAGCTGACTGAGCTTTCCAGGTTTTCCAAGCATTTTCATAGCAGAATCAAGGTAAAAGGTCCCCACCCATATTTTTCTGAAAGTAAAGTTGATTTCTTAGCCAAATATTCCATGTAGGCTTTACCCTTTTTTTTTCCTTTTCACTTTAAACTTGAGTTTTAAACAAGGAATTCCAAGTTGAGTTTTAAAGAAAACCACCTTAACCTGAACTGTTTTTATTGACAAGTTGTGGTAATTCCTGCTTTTTCCTCTGGAAAATATTTTAAAGGTATCAGTTGTGATCCTTTCTAAGACTTCTTAGCAATGCCAACAGCTGCTCAGTTTGCAAGAATATTTCTATATTTTCATGCATCCTCAAGGCTTTGGAGAATATTGGACTTTTCTGGATCCTTCCAGGCTCTTGTTTTACTTGCCAAGTGTGGTGGAAAATAAACACTCAAAGAGGCAAAACCCCAACCAAAAAATCCACCTTTCATTCCCTTCTCAAGCTGCTGCACCCTTGGCTCGATTGGGCAGAGGAAGAACCAAAGAAGAAGTCGTTGGCTCAGGGCTTTTAAAAAGCTTTATTTAACTCCACTATTGGAGCAGTGAAACGAAATACAGCGAGTGCTGAGTGTGTCACTGGATATGCAGCTCCTCAAATGAAGAATCCATTTGATATCTGGGAAGTTGGTGTTGCCCAATGGCCTCGAGAAGGCACAGATGGGAAAGGGGAGCAGTTCAACCCCGTGGCTGTCAAGATCCTCCAGTGACAAGCACTTCATGCAAATGTGTTCAGGCAGAAAGCCTGGAAGATCCAGCAGGGCTCAATGTTGAGATTCTCGTTTCATATGTCTCTGCTTACAATCTGTAGTAAAAACGTGTGTACCTAAAGCTATGCAGTGCAGCTGAACCTGACAGATCTTGTCTAGACTCAGTTTGTCATAATAAATGCTACTTCCTCAAGTCAGGCTGAGTTGGCTCTGGAAAGATAGAAATGCTCAGTTACTCCTTTATTTTCCTTTCTTTCCTTCCTGTTATTTGGTCTTTCTGCTCGTGTCGTTGTGGCAAGAGCTCACCTTGCAGCCTGGCTCAGCTCTTCAGCTTTGTTTTTCAGAGTAATAATTGTGTGGGACTATTTTTTTTCATGGGCTGAGCTTCTTAAATCTCAGCTCTGCCTTCTCCACCTCTGACCTTCCATTTGAGGCTCTCCCATTCCTCCTCTCCCCCTGTGCTCTGTGTCAGGAGAGAAAGGTGGAGCTGGGCTGTGCAGTGTCAGCTGGCACAGATCTGACTCCTGGATCTTCCCTGGAATAAGATCTGTCCAAAAACAGAGTTCTGGGGAGATGAGATCATCCCTGAGTTTCCCCAGCAGAAATGAGAGCTGACTCCAACTTTCAGCTCTGATTAGAGGTGAACTGCAGGAGAAAAGATGGACAATGAGCTTGTTATGAGCCAGGCATTGCCAATCCCACTTGCAGCCTTATTTTCACTGTCTAGATAATCTCTCTTGGAAGGTCAAGCAACCCAAACCAGCACAGCTTATTTTTCTGTAGTTATAATTGATTCCTGATCTGAAAAACTACATCCAGCCATCTCCGTAGGGGAAGTTTTTCTTAATTTGCTTGTGAAGAGCACCCAGCCAAGGAAGGAGTGTCTGACAACGTGCTGGAATCCACCAGAGGATTGCAAATCTCCTTTAATGAGATGCTCTGAAAGCGCTGTCCAGAGCCTCATTGGTCATGTTATGAAAATGATTATCTGAGACCTGAGACAGGGTGGAATAAGCGGGGTAACTGGAATGGTTTGGAATGATCTGTTCCCAATCATGAAGATGTGGCTGCACAGGCATGTTCTGAATTACCTTGAGGTTCTAAAAGCAGTGGTAGGATTCATTTATTCTCACTTATTCCCATCCTCTTGGTCTTAAACTTGCTTTGGCTCTTAAGCTCTAAGCAAATAAAAATGGTGTATTTTTTGTCTAGTTTTTGTTTGGGCTTTAGTTTTGTTTAAGGTTTTTTGGTAGCTTTTTTCCCCCCCCACCCCCCTTTTTCCAGAAAGTATTAGCATTGCAGACAAGTTTAGAGGATGTTAAATCTTGGCTTGCTAACAGGAGGCTCAAAGATACTGCAATCTGGTCGCAGTATAATGAGCCCCTTTGTTATATTTAAATACTATCATACTATCCTATACACAGCCCAGCACTGGGATGTTTTATATTAACAATGCACCAGCACTAAAACCTCAGACAACTCTAAAAAGGCACTAATTATTATTATTAGTGTTTTACACTAACAATAAATGTCAAATGGAACCCTGCAAACAAATAACTACCTGTCACCAAGTGAATGAAAAGCAATCTCAGGAAAGTGAATTAAAACCCAAACAACAGAAAACTCAACAGGCTCAGGGGCTGGGCTGGGGGTTGATGCAGCTCCTGTGCAGGAGCAGCAGCACATTCCTGGTTTTGGGAGAGTTGTGTCCCTTGGTGGATGTGCAGGAACCTGGGCGGTGGTGGGAGGGATGAGCTCAGATCAGCTGTGGGAGATACTTACTCATGGCAAATGGAAATGGGGTATTAATGAGGGTTTAGTGGGTTTGTTTATTCCATGGGTTGCTGTGCTTGGAGTTTTATCAGTGGAAATAATGAAGTTGGGCAGCGGATTGTGTTTATTTTGGGGACACATTTCTCTTAGGTTTTTTTTTTTTTTAAGTGTGTCTCCCAAAGACTTATTTTTATAAATGGTACATTTTATTTTTCAATCTTCATGTATCTTTGATATCTGATTGACATTTTGAGGACGCTCTAATCCTTTCTACTGAAGGAAGCTCTCACTGTGGCAGCTCTTGCAATCAGCTTCCCAGAGCTCTCCTCGCTCTGTTTTTGTGATGGGATGAGGTCTAGGGCTGGAGAGCTGAAAGGAATTGAGATCTGCTGAGTGGCAGGACAGGTTTCCCAGGCAGAGCTTTTTCTCACTTAGACCTGTTCATAAAATCCAGATTAGTGCCCCTGAGTCTGCCTCACACCAGTCTGAGTGTAACACTCCACCAGATCCAGCTCAGCTAAAGAAACAGAAAGAAGGAACAAAAACAAGAGGAGAACTGGCCCCAAAGTGTGGATTCAGCTTGGAATGCAGGGCAGCAGTGCAAGCTGGCACACAGATAATCTGGGTGACCTAAACAGGGAGAAAATGAGGAAGATTCCAAAGACAAAGGCTTTCAGAAGGAGGAATCTTACAGAATTTCAGGCCTCTGCTCAGGTGGGCTGACAAGCCAAAGTGCCTTCAATTAGAAATTCTTTTTCTCCATTAAAACCAGTATTTCTCAGTAGATTGTCTGGCATTGAGGGTGACAGCCCCGATCAGCTCAGTTGGATTTTAGTGAGTGTTTTACCTCAGCCTTTCCCTCTTGTTTCAAAAAGTAAACAAACTCAAAATACCCCAGTTTGCAGGTGCTCCCCAGGTGATACTCAGTGATTATAAACTGATTTCTCTGAGCACTCCCTGTACCAGCCCACCTGAATTACAGGATGCAGCACAGGGGAGCTCCTGAATCTTTCCAGGTTCCTTCTTTTTTTCCTCTTAATCTTTGCATGCTGGAAACAAATGTATTAAAAAAAAAAATAGCTAATTTCATTCACAATGGGCTCCTGATCCAGAGATGTGCAGTGATTCATCTTCAGTCTTTGCCAAATCATTCTTGGGAGGCTTGGCTCCTCTGCCTGTGAGTAATGGACACATTTCCAGTTCCTCCAAGAATGAAAGGATGCATTGCAGTAATCACATTTAAAGGAGAAACTCTGCAAAGATTCTTATTTGCTTTCACCATTTAGTGATTAATTGGAATGAACAGTGATTTTCAGCGTTTGGAGGTCCAGTGAGGAAATATTGTCATGCACATGAGGGTTTTCCAGCCACTCTGACTTTTTCATCTGACCTTACCAAAACACTGCAAGGCTCAGGACCATCAGGTGGGACCCATTTTGGACACTATTCACATCCTATTGCAGTAGTTATTGAAGTTTGAGACCATGGTGAGGAAGAAATTAAGTTTATACTGATGGATTAACTAGAAAAAATCATGTAAATTCAGACTAACCCCTGTAAAGATTTTTCTAAAACTTAAAGTACTTCTGCTGCAGAACTTGAGCTGCTGGGATTTGAATTTCCTTGTGAAAGCTGGTGAAGGATTTGTAACTGCAGTCAGAAAGACTGACTTCTTCCATTAGTTCTTGATAACCACTTTTAGATAACTCATAGTTTTAGATGCCACCTTGGAGGTTTGAGCAAAGACCAAACTTCTGCCTTGACATCAGCAAATGCAAATCCAGTGCTGGGTTATTTTAAGCTGAGCAAAGCTCAGGTCCCTGCTCTGTTACAGAGCTCACATAAGACAACTCTGTGGGCGTCTCTCCACTGATACAAACCGAAATCTGGAGGGGGCTGTGGTGGGAGGCTCCAACTGATCCCCACCTGAGGGCAAAGGTGAAGCAAGAGGCAATACATGTGGCAACAAGAAATGTAGAGATAATGGGAAATTTATAGGAACAAACCTGAAAATAGCAGAAGGCTGAGGGGAGAGAGCTCCCCAGTGTCATGTGGGGATAAAATTCCTTCTACTGGGTATGCACCTGGCTGAGGGACTCCACTCACAAGGGAAACACGGAGTTTGGTTCTGCAGGAGTCCAAGGAACCTCTCCAGTGTGAGGGGGAAGGTGCTGCCCATCCAAAGGCTCCATAAAAAGGAGAAGGATGGTGGAGTGCAGCTGTGCTGGGAGCTGAGAGGCAGGGGCTGGTGTGGGCTTCTGGCCAGAAAAGCTGGGAGCAGAAGAGCCCCAGCACTGAGCATCCCAGCTGCAGCTCGAGGAGGAGCTGAGGGTAACTGAGGTTACAAGGGTGCTGCATCTCTGCGCCCCCGCGCCCCTGCATCTCTGCGCCCCCGCGCCCCTGCATCTCTGCGCCCCTCTGCGCCCCTCTGCGCCTCTGTGCCCCTGCATCTCTCCATCTCTGCGCCCCTGCGCCCCTGCATCCCTGCGCCCCTGCATCCCTGCGCCCCTGCGCCCCTGCGCACCTGCATCCCTGTGCCTCTGCACCCCTGTGCCCCGCATCCCTGCGCCCCCGTGCCCTGCATCCCTGCCTCGCTGCATCCCTGTGCCCTGCATCCCTGCGCCCTGCTCTGGGACGAGGACAAGGAGCAGGATGGATGCAAACAGCTGCAGAGCAAATCACCGAGTTCCAGCCCTGCAGGTGGTTTGAGTTCCCACCGAACAGCCCCATCCTCCCCTCGGGAGGCTCTTGCTCTGCAGCCTGGGAGCAGAGCCTGGAGATGCTCCTGCACAGGATTGCTTTCTGACACACAACTCTTTCAAAATTTCCCACCAGGCGTCAGCAGCTCTTTAAGCCGTGCTGTCTATTTTGAGTTTTATTTAGATTAACAAATTCCACACCCTCGCATACAAAAGCAGAATAGAGTGAAAACACAAGCTGCCCTAACAGAGCAATATCCAACAAACATTATGCTACTCAGAAATATTTGCTGTACAATCCTCCCCACAAAAGGGACTTGTTCAGCCAAAAGATGTCAGATAGCATCTTGCTAAAAGCAATGGTGCCAGTGGAGCTTGCTTCCAAGTTCATGCAGCTGATTTTTTTTTTTTTCCCCTCTGTTTGCTTCATGCTAAGAAAATCAGCCATTTATTTCTTTGGATGTCTGAACTTGGAGAAAGGAGGTGGATGGACATTGCACAGGACTGGACGTGCTGGGGAAGGGGCTCTGATGGGAGCAGGGGTGTGCAGCAGAAGCTGCTGCTCTATTCACGAGATATTTTCTATTCCACAGGTTGGTTTGTAACCACTTGTTGCTGCACTTTCTCGTTTTTACCCTTTAGACCTCCAGGAGATAATAGAGTTTTTAAAAATAGACCCTGTAGCACTGGTTTATTTCTGTGAAATCTGAGAAATTTACATACTGAAATCCCAACATTTTTTGTGTGGCCTGTGAGGAGATGCTCAATATGTTCCAAGACACTTTTCTCCATTTTAATAATAGGTCTGTTTTGCAGAAGCTGTTTTGTATAGTCAGAAACGGGATTTGGGTGGATTGATACTATTCTACATTAAAATTTGGGGATGAGAAGAGAAAAGGAAAAAAGGAAGGACTTGTGTGCTTTTTGACTGCCTTTAGATAGATCAATTTCTCTTGTAATGTTTAGCTCTTACTAATGGGGAGAAAGTAACCCCTCCATGAACTACCTGCACAAGAAGTCAGTGCTATTTCTTTGATTTACAGAGAAATGTTTGTGTAAGAGGCTGCCTTGGAGCTTTTGAAGTGGGCAGGACACAGAGGCTAATGTAAAGCTGAGCATTTAAATCCATTTATCCAAATACTCATTGTTCCCATCTGGACACAGATGAAATAATAAATATTGAACCAAGAAACATCCACGCTATTTTATTAAAGAAGAGATTTTTATTTTTTTAAATGCTAATCTTTCAGCTCTTGCCAATCTGTTTAATAATTAAAGCCCAGGCCCATGTGTCTGCTGACCCTGGCAGGCTTCTGCAAAGGTGTTTATTGATCAGAAATGTGATTTGGGATGACATTCTTGTGTCTTATGGCTCGGATTCTCAAGCAATGTGTAGCAGAAATTGTACTGAAATTGTTTTTTTCCAAGGATATTTGGGTTAAGGGGTGATTTAAGGAGTTGTTGTCCTTTGAGGACCAATAACTCTGTGGCACTGCAACACCACTGATTTACCTGGTGCTGAAATGGAGGAGAAAGGGGGAAAGCAGTCAAGTTAATTCTTGCTATGGTCTGTTTTGGGAGAGAGGACCTCATTCTAACCTCAAACTTGATCTTCATAAACCTCTTTAGGGTGATGATCTGGCACAGACAGAAGAATCCCTTCCCCAAGCCCCTGATCTGTTAATTTGGAGGGGTTAGGGGGAGATGGAGCCTGACTGACGTGAGCTTTGCAGTGAATCTCAGAGCATCCCCTCCCACACAAACAGAAAAAAGCAGCAGAGGCTCACATTTCCAGCTGGGTGCAGCTCCTTGTGTGTGCAAGGCAGCCCCACAAGAGGATCCCAGCCCATGAGTGACCTGCAGGATGCAGGGTGTGGGGGTGGATGGGGCAGGGATGGTGCTGTGGGGGTGTCACACCAGGGAGTTTTTCCTGTGGGAGCTGGGGATGAAGCCCCTTTTGGAGCCTGTATTTCTGTTTCCTGGTAGCCAAGTTGCAGTGATTGTGTGGTGGAGCTGGTGTGGGATATTAATCTGGTGTGAGATTCTCTCAAGTTTAGAAATAACCACGTTCCCAAGATGCTGCAGCTCCAGCCTAGCAACACTTTGCTCCTCAAGTGGGGCTTCTGCAGCAACGGCCCAGCTCCATCCCTGTGACAACACCAACAATTCCCATTTGCTTGTTGGAAGTGCTGCAACTTTTCTGGGAATCATTGAATGGTTTGGGTTGAAAGGGACCTTAAATATAATCCATTCCCACCCCTGCCATGGCAGGGACACCTTCCACTGTCCCAGGCTGCTCCCAGCCCCATCCACCCTGGCCTTGGGCACTGCCAGGGATCCAGGGGCAGCCACAGCTGCTCTGGGCACCCTGTGCCAGGGCCTGCCCACCCTCACAGAAGATTTCTGAGTGTCTCTGATGAGCATTTTCATTGGGCTCTTTGAGCTTTCTCACTACAGCTTCCCAGTGAGTTTAAGATCTGATCCTCTGTCCCTTCTTCCTCTTCCCAGCTTCCATCAGCATCATCACACCTTGGATTAAGCTGGTTCTGCTTTGAGCAAAGGTGCCTTTTTCCCTGCTTTAAACCCCCTGCTCCAGGGGAATCTGTCAGCAGAGCTGTCGGTGTGGATTTGGCCTTCCAGAGTGTTGTGTCAGTAGCCAGAGGGGATGGCACAGGGATTTCCAGGAGCTTTTATTGGTGCTGCTGCTGGAGGATTCTTTCAAATTAACTTCGAGCTCCTCAAAGTACAGTATAATGTTATTTCCCACTTGTAAACAAAATGATGACTAATTCCTGCAGTCAGCAGAACTGGAGGTTTGCTTGTTCTGGAGTTTGAGCAGAGCTCTGACTCCACAAACATCTGAGTGCTCTCAGTCACCTTTTCCTCACAGCTCCGCAGGATTGGAGAGGAGCATGGAATGGGTTTGGCTGCCTGTAAGTGTCTTCTTGTCCTTGATAATAAAGTTGTTTAATGCTGCCTTGGTTAAAAAAAGTCCATGGGACAGTTCCTGGAGGTGGCTGCTGCCATGAAACTTGGATTCATAATGAGACAAGCAACTCCAAAGTTAATTAGTGCTTCAATGGAAAGATTTATTGTAGCTCATTATAGATACTCAAGCTGTTTGTGAGATTCAAGGAGCAGATTTGGTTGGAATATAGCATTCCTTTCCTTGGCATTTTTGAAGCCATGAAGGATTTGGGGTTTTTAAATATCAATGAGTATTTCTAGAAGGTTATGAAGTACTTGAGAACTTTAATATCACTTTTTATGGGATTCACTCTCAAAATATTTTGATTTTATTAAAGATTTTTCTTAAGGGTGGGGAAGAATTCTTGATAGAGGGAAGTTAGAAGGCCTTTGAGGTTTTGCATTTTTCTGCCCTATGAGGACACCTCATGCAGGAGGGTTGGCAGTGGTGCAAAGCAGGTGCACAAATTTCATTGGAACTGCACAAATTTCATTGGAACAGCAGCCCTTGCCTCAATTGATACAAAGAGGAGATCAACTGCCAAAGGCAGAGGGAAGCAGGAGAAAAAAGATCCAAAGGAAAGGCTCCAGAGAGCAGAAGGCAGCTGATTAATCTTGTGCTGTCTCAAACCCTCATATTAGTAGTTTCTCTTATCAAACATATTTATAATCCCTACCCTGTGTATTTCAGTTGCAGGGAACTTGTACTTTCTGAAGCCACCTCCACGCAGGTTCCCTTGCTGATGTCCCTTTAAAATCCACTCACCCTGACACTGTAATTTACCCCACTGTTTGTCACTGTTTAATTTCCTCTGACACCCCCATTAGTTAGACCTGTTCACATCTGTTCTGAATTTATCCCTTTCAATTTAATTTATTATTACTTCCAATGCATAAAAATCCCAACAAGTAACTGCTCAGGTAATAAGTCCCATCCTCTGGTGTGCCTGTAGCCAAGGATTTGTTGATGTTCCCAGTATATATTCTGGGATGCAGGTGTAGGGAGAAAAGGACTTTAATACCCTGACAACCAAAAAAAAATCAGTGCAAAGAAGGTTGAGGCCAGGATGAGATGGTTTTCTGGAGAGACTGGATGGTTTCCTTAAGGGAATGGCAATAATTAATCCACTGAACTTGTGCAAACTGAAAAGACCTCCAGGAAAAAAAAGATTTACAGAGTCCTAAAGAGAGAGTCCGTGCTCCGTGAGTCCATGGGAGCAGCTGGGGAATCCGTAGGGTTGGGAAACTCTTATGGAAGGCACGTTTTGGTGGGCAAGGAAGGAGAAGCAGCAGGAGAACAATTGGGATGTGGCCCGGGAAAAAAATGAATGTGTTGGGTTTCCCACGAGGTGACAGAAATCTGGAGGGGAATTCTGTAAAAATGAGAGGGCAAAGAGCTGAAGGAACAAAACCCTTGTGGGTGTTCGTGTCCCACCAGCGTGGGAGAGGGACACTGGGCTGCTCTGGGTCCTTGCTCATGGACTTTCATAATCCCAGTTGTTTTATGGGATCTGGTCTGCCCTGTAGGATAACAAGGATTTGGGGACTTTGTGTCAGTTTTGCAGAGCAGCTGCATCCCCTGCACAATACCTGATGTCTGTTGTGTCTCAGATCCCCTCAGTCACCCAAATTTAGGGTCGTGTGGGGCAGAGAACCCAAGCTCAGCACATGGAAGGTCCCCAGCTTGCTCAGGACTTTCTGGAGCAGCAGGTTTGGCCTTAAATTCTGGAGTGTGAGAGGAAAACTTGAGTCTCACGGCCAGGAAGGGCCTCGCTGCAGCAGCTTGGAGGGGTCTGCACGTCCTCATGATGGGAGGAGATGGGAATCCCAGGGCAGGAAGGAGCTGCTGGGATGCAGGGAAGGGTGTGAGGGCTGTGTGTGACACCCTGGGTGAGTGGGGCTGGGAGATGCAAGGTCAGTGCTGGTGGGGATTCTGCTCCCCCCCCCCCAGAGCTGCCTGGATTATTCATTCTGTGCGAAGGGGAAAGTCTCTGCTTTTGAAACTGTGCCTTAGTGCATAATCTGGAACCTTATGAAAACACTGAATTCATCTGTTCATGAATAGTGTGGATATTTTTGCTTTTGTGCCATTCCCATCCACGGCAATATTTTTTGTATTAAATACTATGAATCCACTTCACCTGTCAGCACTATTCAAAACACAAAATGCTGCATGAATAGGAAGGATGTTCTGGGATCTCTCAGATGATTACTGTTGCTAGGAAAACCACTTCCTGATATCTTTGTGCTCGGTGTCTGTGTCTCTCTTTGTGTACAGCCTTGGGTGACAGGCAAATTCGTATCAAGGCACAGGGAAGGAACGGGAAAAGTTTAGAAATGTTTAAAGAACAGTGCTTCGAGTGAAAAGGAGGATGTCATTGCAAATAATAGTTAAGAGTTATGATTTCTTCCCTAGGTGGGATTATTGGTATTAAATTGGAGGGAATTGCAGTGCTGGTTATGCTGTGCCTGGGAATCTGATGCAGCTTGGGCTGTATTAAAGCTGGGAAGGGTTGGGAGCTCCAAAATGGATTTAATGGGGGTTTGTATTGTACCAGCAAAAAGGCTTATCCAGAGGGTCACTAATGCTCCTCCTCACTCCTGTTTGTCTCACTGCGGGTTATTTTGGTTCTGTTTCTAAAGCAGATCTCAGAGTTAAATGTTTCTATTTGCCACAGGCCTTGAAGTGTGTAATTTTTTTTTATCTGCTGTGACATGTGTCAAATGCTAACTCTGAGATGATACGAAGAACTAAATTCTGGAAGTTGTGGTGTGACCAGAACCCCACACTTTAATTATTGAAGTTACTGAGACTCATAGGTCCTTTGCTCAGGGTAGTGATGCTTTGGCTGTATGAGGCCCAGCCTCTAAATTGTGCTTTTATACTATGGATCCTGAATCAAGGGGCTGGTATTACACCCATTAAAGAGTAAAACTAGAACACAAAAATCTACTGTCAAGGAAGGAGAAAAATCAGTTCTCCAAGCCTCTGCTCTCCCCAGTCTCTTTGATATTGCTGCTGCTGCCTGGCTGGATCCCCACACTGGGGAGGGTGTGTGCAGTGCTCCCTTCTGCTGGGTTGTGGGACTTAGAGGGGTAAAAATTGAATTTTCTGAGTTAAAATATCAGAAGTTAGACTGGTTTTGAAGGAGTTTGGCATAGCTATAGTTAAGATCTTGTAGATCTATAAGTGGCTGTAAAAAAATGCAGCGTTTTTATTCAAACCTTTCATTTGCTTAGTACTCGGTACCCCCATGCTGTCAGTTCTTTCAATGGAAACAAGGCTCATAGAAAGGAGTGTTCCAGAGGGATTCTCTATGGATGGAACAGCAGAGTTGCGTGGGTGAAGGTTCACAGGATCACTGAGGTTGGAAAAGACCTCCAGGATCATCAAGCCCAAGCTGTGCCCACCTTGTCCCAGCTCAGAGCACTGAGTGCCACCTCCGGGGATGGGGACCCCAAACCTCCGGGGATGGGGACCCCAAACCTCCGGGGATGGGGACCCCAAACCTCCGGGGATGGGGACCCCAAACCTCCGGGGATGGGGACCCCAAACCTCTGGGGATGGGGACCCCAAACCTCTGGGGATGGGGACCCCAAACCTCTGGGGATGGGGACCCCAAACCTCTGGGGATGGGGACCCCAAACCTCTGGGGATGGGGACCCCAAACCTCCGGGGATGGGGACTCCGAACCTCCAGGCTGGCCATTTGTGAGGTGGTGTGAGTTTCCCAGTCCCAGCTGGAGATTTGGAGGTTTTTATCCCACCACCTCCCCTTTTCTGTCTGTGGGAGCCCTCTGTGCCCAGAGCTGCTGTGCCCAGCACCCCAACACCCACCACGAGCCCTGCCCAGGGGCTGGAGCCGATTCCTCTCTCTTGGTGGTGACTTTGCTGCTGAGCTGGGCTGGGTTTCTCAGCCCTGCAGCTGAAGGAGGAGGTGCAGCTGTGCAGGGAGGTTTGGCTCTGTGATGGAGAGATGAGTTTTTATCTCCTGCTCTTGATGCCTTAGGTTTTAACTTTTATATTTTCAAATCCTGTACTGCTTAGAGTGTAACTCTGAAGTTCCTTGGAGCCTGTAATTCCTGCTCTCTCGTACTGGGCAGACAGAACAAAGCCTCTCCAGGCTTTGCCTTCAAGGACAGCCAGGCTGTTTTTAGGCCCAAAATGTGTAAACCAAAGATTCTAAGGGGGGCAAGCTGAGGGGAGTTACATCGTTAAACTGGGGCTTTAATTGGAGAATTAACCCTGATATGCAAATGGTCCAAACCTATAAAAGTGTGAAGAACTCGTGACCTGGGGTCCATCTTGGGGTCCAATTTTTGGAAGCAGCCTCTGGCTCCCCCAGGGTGTACCTTGAAGGCCCTTCAAATAAATACCTGTCTTTATTCCCTTCCTCTTGTCTAGTCTCTGTTTCTGGGTGCCTGCAGGAGGCATCACTCTTGGCTGGGCTCCTCTGCCTGTGCCATTCCCTCCCCGGTTCTGTGCCTGCCCTAAGGAGAACAATGGCTCCCACTGGATGCTTTGTCCTATTTTTTTCCACTCTCTAGCTGCAACATCCTTTTAATAAAGCAGCTCCCAGCCAAGTACAGTCTTTCCCCAACACATTCTAATTCTTTAAAATAGCAGAAAATTTATTCTGTTCTCCTGGGTCTTTAAGTCCACGTTTTAAAATTCGAAGGGAGGAAGCAGAGGATCCTCTGCTGTGGCACAGCCAAAAAGGGAGATACTATGTTTTCTAAAAGAAGCTGGCTTAAGAGTTTTAATTATAGTTAAAAACATTGAAAAATAATAATGCGAAAGGAACCCCCACCAAACCAGCAGTTATTAAGGGGAGAACTTTGTGGGCAATGACCCTGGGTGTAACATAAAGATTTCCTGACTTCCCTCATTGGTGTTTCACTTTCCTTCTCCTTTTCTTTTATCATTATTTATATTTATTTGTTTTACAGTCTAGTGGACTCAGAGGATAAATTCCTTTATGTGCTCGGTGCTATGGAAGAAACATGTTAAAGCATAACTCCTGATTTATTTGTGGTGCAGGGAAGACAAACAAGCAGGAAACAGCAGCGTTGGCATTCCAGGGTGCCTAAATGAGGAGCAGTGGCAATAAGCACCAGGCCTGGGCCTGGACCAGCACTCGGTGTCAGGGGCTGGAATTAGACCTTGGATTTTTATGCCATAGCTCAATGGGTCTGTGGGTTTTTTGTTTTTTCTAAGACTTCTCTGCCTTCTTTTCCCCGCTGCTTCCTTTGTTCGTCTTTTGTTCAATTTGTCCATTCTTCTTTGTCTTCTTCAGGGTGCCAGAAAAGAGCTAAAACCCCATCAAATAATATAACTGCTTTCCCTGGGATGGCCTAATGAATATGTGATGAAATAATTTAAGTAGACATTTAGTCTCCTAGAATTTCACAGTCTGAATGACTAAATTCCTTCCCTTTTTTTTTTTTTTCCTGTGTGCAGGAGCCCAAAACTTTTAAATCATTATGTGGTAAATTTACCCCCACCTACCTATTGCTTTTGCTCCCACTTTTCCTTTTTTTCTGCTAATGAGTCACGATATGTAATTACCTTCTGTCTTTGCTGCATTTAGGGAGCATGCCAGTGCAGAAGGATGGAAGAAAATAAAAAAAGGCTTTAAAAAAAGATGAGGAAACAAGCAAGCATCCAGGCCTGCTTTGGCTCCCACTCACCATGCCTGCTTTTGCCAAGTGTAATGAATATTGCTTTTTCTCTGTGGCACTCTGCAGCAGGATTAAGTAAACTTAATCTATATTATTACATTTTAATGAATGTTTGAGTGTTAGAGTGGCTCTTTTAGGGGGGGTGTCAAGCTTTCCTGGACTCTTAGGAAGGTGGTGAAATTCAAATTATTTTGAACACTTCATCTTCAAAGCCATTATTCAACCTTGCAGTGTTTTGCTGTGCCAAATATCCTCTGTGCAGTAACGTGGGAAGGGCAGGACGTGGGATGCTTTTGTCATGGCCCCTCTGCAAGGGCTGATTTCACTCCTGGAAAAACTTGTCCTGGACCCTCTAAACCTCATCCCAAACTTGGGGAGCTCCCATCAAAGCCAAGGCACCTTGGAAGTGCCCCGTTTGCCAGATCCCTCTGGTTTTAAAGTGCTTTTGCTGTGGCAGCGTGTCCTGGAGAGAGATGTTCAGGGCTGCTTATTGAGAGTGGGAGCCAGAAGTTCATTGTCACTTCAGGAATTTGTTTTTAAGGATTGTCTCTCCTCACTGATGTGGGGAAGAATGTAAAAAGCCAGCTCTCTCAGCCACTAAATAATAAATGACTGAATAGCAGAAATTCAATAGGGCTTTTTCTGTGAATAAGATGGCAAAGAAAATAACCATTTCTTTGGGATGGCTCATCCATTCATGGAGAGCTGCTTTTGGAAAATAAATATCTTGCCACCTGCAACTCTGCTCCCAAAGCTGTTGTGTAATTTCCAGTATTTTCTGATGCCTTCTGAAATGAGGTTTAAGACGACTGTTCTTTAAAGTCAACAAAAGGAAAGAAAAGAAAAAGAACTTACATCAAAGATATCAGCGTTTCTCCTCTCTCTGCATGCTTCCCCTGAATATGGAGTTGGCAAACTCTCAAATCACTTTATCATGTTTGAACTTGGAAAAATGTATGATAATACCAGCTGAGCTAATATTTAAAGAGCTCTTCACTTCAGAATTTTATTGTCTCTCTCTCTGGGTTCTTCCAAAGTCTCCTGACAGGCGTGGTGGAGAGGCTGTGAGGGGCTGGGGAGGGAGGCAAAGAAGGGTTTGTCCCTGGGCTTGGGTCAGCCGGGGCTGGAACAGCCTCCTCAGGGTTTCTTGGGGATAAATTTGTTGCCAAAACTCAAATTCTGCTCAGCAGGCAGGTCCCAAGCACAGTGCCAGGTGCTCTGGCTCCTCTGCCAGCTCCCCAGCTCTGCTGGATCCTCTGGAGCCTGCAGGAATGTGGTGGAGCCCTGGCAGCTGTGCTTGGGCACCGATGGGCACAGCCACCCCTGGGAGTGGCAGGAGCTGGTTGGGTTGGAAAAGATCCCTTTGCACAGGTAAAATGATGCACTGAGGGCTTTGTTTGGGGGTTTCCCAGTGTTCCCCACATCCCAGAGGTTTGGGGGGTTTCAGTGTGTATCCTGGGGGTGATTTCATCCAGCTGCAGGTTCCTGCCAGGCTCCTGGAGAGGTGGGAAGTGGCACTTTGGATGTGCAGCAGTGAGGGGTTACAGCACAGCAGTGACATTTTAGGCTGTTATTTATGGCTTCCTCCATGGCCTTTGTGAGTTGAATTGAGAGTAGGAAGAAAGGGTGGGAAAGAATAATTCTGAGGATCTTGGAGGTCCTTGGGGGGGCCTCAGACATTTAGGGCTCGCTTTGAAATGTTCTGAGGCTCGTGACGTGTGGGCACCAAGGGCTGTCCTGTGGCTTTGTTGGACTTTTCCCCTCTTTGCCACCACCCCAGACAATCAAATCAGGCTCTGGCAGGAGATCTCCAGAGGCAATTCTCCAAAATGCTTAAAGGTTAATATATCCTCCAAGTCAAGTGGGCTGCAGAGATAAAAGCAGCTTTGGCTCCCCTTCACCAGTGACCCTGGGAAGGGCTGGGGTTTGCCCCCCTGAGCACCCCAGGTAAGGAGTGTTTCCATGAGTTTGGGATCCTGGATCCTTGCTGGATCTCTGAGCTGTAGGACTGATATTTCTGGGTGTGTTTAGGGTCAGCTCAGCCATCTGTAGGTGAGGCTCTCCTTGCAACTCTGGTGTGCTTTAATCCCCACTCGGGGGAGTGAAGCTGTGGCAACCTTAAGTGTATAATTTCCTTGCTGTGCCATTACTCCTCGCAGCCCAGGAGGTACCCAGTGTTTGTCATTTAGGAGTGTCATCTCATTACATTGCATATTGCAGTGTAATGATGTGAAATGATTAAATGACAAAATGCCATCTCACTGCCAAAAACCTTAAGTAGCACACTTTTATTTGCGGGTGGGAAAGCTATTATTAATTTCTCTATGGTCTTTGCCAGATGAAATAACATAAGCAGGCTGAGAAAGGGAGGTGGGTTTCATCCTTTTTCTAATTTGCAATGAGTCGTGGGAGTGCTGTCCACCTCGAGTCCTGGCCTCAGAGCATATGTCCAGTGCCAGTGCTGGATTGCCGTGCATCAGCCTCGCTGCTGTCAGGCACTGACAGATCTCCAAAGCAGAACGAGCTGGCACGTTCTGAGGAAAGAATTATTCAGCTTTAAGGAAGGCTATGTTAAGCAGTGTAAGCTCTTTTGTTCAAAATTGTTTCTTAGTATTAGTATTCGTAACTGCTCCGTGCTAGATTAGAGATAATCTGAGTGTGGCACCAAAATTAAACCAGTCTGCCTCTGCTTTGAGAGAGGCTGATGGGGCCTAAGGGTGTGGTTAAGTGGAGAAGGTGTCTGGAATGTGAAAAGAAGATTTGGTGGAGAATGAGTGCGTGAAAGTTTATGCAGTGGCTGCCCTGTCACTCCCTTCCTGCTCCTGAACTTCTGTTCCTGGTGATGGGAGACTGAAGTTCCTACCTTTGGTGAATTTGACTGGGCTGGGACAGAACAGCCAAAGGGTCAAAGTGAAATGGTTTGGGTTTTTTTTAAAAAAAAAACCATAGAATTGTGGGTTGCATCAAAAAGAGGAATTCTTGTAAGGACTAAATTCTTCCAGTGTTAAATAAATCTCTGGAGAAAAGCTATGATTGGGTTTAGCAGAACACTTGAAATAAAAAAGGTGGGACTGCACCTGCTGGGTCTTGGATTTTCTTTTTTCTTTCTTTTTTTTTTTTTCTTTTTTTAATTCCTGGCAGATCTCAAGAGCCCTTCAAGGTTATTTTCTAATGCAAAGATGAGTAAATCTGAAATATCCATGTGTCTAGCTCAAAACTTTATGGGGAAGCCTTTGGTTATCTCTGGATAAATCACTCTGACACCCCTCCAGGTTTAGTTCCGAGTTAAATCAGTGCATGAGCAACAAGAAATTCTGAATGGAGGGTCACTGGTGGAGGAATACACCAGGAATTCTCTGCCTGTGTCACACAAGGCACATCTGAGGCCAGGCTCTGCTCTCCCTTTTGCCTGAGGGGCAGATCCTGAGCCAAATCTGGTTCCAGCTGACCCAGGGCACTGTGAGTGTGTTTGTGCTTTGCTGGGCTGGGCTTCAGCCAGCACAGCCTGGATGCTGCTTTCCTTAATGGGGATAAGGTGATGCAGGCTCTTCTAAACGAAAACTTAATAAACACAAAGCATTTCTGGCTGGTTCTACTCTCAAATCTTGATTGCCGGAGTTATTTTGCTTTGTTAATGTAATTTGTGTTCCATGTAAAAGGGGAAAAAACACAGGCAAATGGTTTTTATTTATATTTTATTAGATTTCCTTGACACGTTGGAAGTCACTTGTCTGTTATGAAAAGTAAGATAACAGAAACAATCCCCAAACAATAACAACTGTGAGGGTTTGTAAACAATAGTAGCACTTTTGCCAAGGTGGCCGGGAGCTGCTTGGACCTGGCTTTTTAGCCTGGCTTTTTTTGTTTTGGTTTGGTTTTTTTTTTGTTTGTTTGTTTTTTGTAAGAAGTAAAAACACAAGAGACAAGTCTGTACTTGTAACACTTTGGCAGAAATACAGAAAGGCCATTCTTAATGTGGTGGGACTCATAAATGGACATCTCTTCAACTCATAAACCTGTCAGAAGCTCTCATTGTGCACGGGGCCAAAAGGTTGGATGTTGGAAAAACATCACCATGGCAAACGCAGGGCTTTAGGTACAGGGTGGCTTCCCTTGAATTTATTTCCCTAAGGGATGGATCACAGCCTGTGATAGACCTGCATTTCTCATGGCTCTTCTTTAGTTTTATGCATAAAAACACGAGAGATCCATTAATACTGCGGGCTGGTTTAAAAAACAAACACCTCAGTTACACTTTACAGCAAGATTGAAATGTTGGTGTTGAGTCTCATCTCCCCTGGCTCTCCAGTGTACAAAAAATCCTCTGAAGCCGTGAGCAGTCCTAGATCCTGATCTTGCCCAAATGATTTCAATCCACTTGATCTCCAACACTCAATTATTCCCATCCATAAATTTATATTACAAAGGTAGCTGAAGGGATCTTATGAGAAAAGTGGAGAGAGTGCAAGGGCCTGGAGGGACAGGGCAAGGGGGAATGGCTTCCCACTGAGAAGGGTTGGAGGGGATATTGGGAGGGAATTCCTCCCTGTGAAGGGCTGGGCTGGAATTCCCAGAGCAGCTGTGGCTGCCCCTGGATCCCTGGCAGTGCCCAAGGCCAGGCTGGACAGGGCTTGGAGCAGCCTGGGACAGTGGAAGTTGTCCCTGCCATGGAATGGGACGAGCTTTAGGGTCCTGTCCACCCCAGGAACTCTGTGCCATCAGTGGTGGCACTGGCACTGCCCCGTGGATCCGAGGGCTGCAGGGGTGACATCCACACCCTGAGCAGTCCTGGCTCCCAGGACTGACCCCTGGGCTCCTGCAGCTGCTCCTCACTGAGCCCAGGCTGGCACAGAGATGGAAATGCCTTTGCAGCCTTGGTGGGACAGAGCTGCTAACGTCAGGGGAGTGACCCAGCACGGAGCTGGGAATGTGTTCCCTCATCTGCTCTGGGGTTTTTCTGATGACTGCTGCCTCTCTTGGTTCCCTTTCAATCACACAGGAAGAGAAAATGTTCAATAACTTAAAGAATCAAAGTGTGAAGGATGAGAGAGAACTGTTAATATTTTTTTGCCTTTTTTAGAAGGCAAAGGTAGAAGGTAATGACACTGACTTGCAGAAGGTAGAAATGAAGGTAGAAGGTAGAAATGAATGACACTGACAGAAGGTAGGTAGAAATGAAGGTAGAAGGTAGAAATGAAGGTAGAAGGTAGAAATGAATGACACTGACTTGCAGAAAATGGGCTGTGCCTGTCCCTGCTGTAATTCTGCCCTTGCTGGTGGCTCTGCAGCACCAGGGAAAGCAGCTCCCCTGCATTAGGGCTAAGAAATAAATGGCTTTTCTAGAGGTGTAGCCTTTCTTTCCTTCCCAGGCTGGAAGGTCAGGGTGACACATCTCAGGGGCTGTGTCACCATAGAACCCATAAGGGCAAAGATCAGCCTGTTCCTAGAGCCCTGTGTGTGGTGACCGTGGCATGGTGAGGATTAAAAAAGCAGAGTGATAGAACACAAATCTCTGTCCCAAACAGCCCAGAAAATGGTGTTTAATTCCATACATCCTGCTCTTACCCAGCAAGGCACTTTGGCAATCATTGTCATTTATAGTTTAATTAAATTGTTGCTACAATTGGTTTCTCAAAGCAAAAAATGATGCTTTCTGTTGCAATACTCTTGATTCTCTTTTTCTTGGGTTTTTCATTTTCCTTGTGGTTTTGGTTTGTTTGGGTTTTTTGTAACAACCTTTAAAGAAAAAAAAGTGTTTAAAGAGAGGATTTGGTGGCAGCCTGGTTAATTAACTGCATTAGCCATGCTTTGGGAGAGGGTGGCTGGTGTAATGCTGCTTTGCATGCTCAATTTTGTCTGTAAAATAACTGCAAAACTCATTTTACCTGGAGCTGTTGGGCAATCCCTCACTTGCTTAGGATAGAGACAACCTTCACCAGTGTGTTTTGCTGCTTCTTAATGACATCAGTATAGAAAAATGAGTTTTCGGGGGTTTTTCTGGCCCTGATTTCTCTGGATGCAGTGGGGAAATACCTTGGAAAGAGGCTTTCCAGAGGGGTGATGTTCCTTCTTCGCTTCTGTGGAAATCTGGAGTTAATATTCAATTATTTCTCTCTAAGATCTGCTCCCAGGAGTAACTCTGAGCTGAAGTTTGGGTCACTTTGGGTTGGTGGGAGTCCCTCTCTCCTGGTTCCTTTTAGCATTTCTTAATTATCATTATATCTTAGGAAAAACTAACAAATGGGAGGAAGTTCTTCAGAGAAGTGCTAAAAAATCGGAAGCTTTTTTGTAGCAATACCTTTGCGTGGATATATAGAATCACCAGGGTGATCCATTTTTTAAAAATACCCATTTTTAGGGGGGTCTGAGAGCTCGCATCCCTAAAATCAATGCTCAGCTGGAAGTAAGGCATTCTGTTGGAGCTCTGTGTGTTTGACAATGCATTTCATGCCTCATTTCCTGCCAGTTGTGGGCTCCAGTAAACTCAAAGAGCAACTTCCCATTTTTTCTTTTTCCTGTGGAAAAAGCCCTCCAGTTTGTTCCCTCTAGGATATCAGTGGTTAAATAGAATTTCTGTAAGGACACATTCTGTTCACACTATAATCTGTTGTGACACTAAATCTTAATCCTTCTTCAAATTTCCATTGTTTTTGTACGAAAAGATTATTCCTAAAATATTTTATATCTCACATTCATTTTCTTGGCTAAGAATTAATTGCATAAGCAGTGGGTATCTGACCACTATTAAGTCTTCTATCGTAACCCAAAATTAAGAATTTAATGTGGATTATTCATAACATCTATCCAGTTAATTCAAAGTAATTTTTCTCTGCACTGGGCAGAATTTACACTTTGTTGGAATGAGCTTTACCTCCTCAGGAGGTGCTGGGAAGTGAACCTGGGCTGTCCTGGAGGCTTTGGAGCACCTGTGTCACTGCTGGGCTGAGGGTGTTTGGTATTCCAGGTTATCCATAGGATTGATCCTGCTCTTTCCCAGGTTGGGGAGAGGGGGAAAACGAATCACAGAGCTTTTTGGGCCCACGAATGGCAAATAAATGTGTGGCTCTGGTGCTGATATCAGCAGTCAGAGTTCTGTTCTTGCAGCATTTTCTACAAACTTGTGCAAGGAGCTGCTCTGGAAGTCTGGGAGAGGGCAGAATAAACCTCTATTTCAGGGCCTTGTAATTTCAGATGAGCTGAGCCCAGCACTGCTGGGGTTTGCTGCAGTGATAACAGGCTTCTTCTGGGAGAGCCTGGGTGCTGGAATGGCCAGGAAGGTCCTGATTTTGCTGCTCAGTGTCACAGGGACATGGGGACATCATCTCCAACCTCCCTCTCAAAGTGGGGGAACACGGAGTGCTCAGGGCTCCTCATCCAGGCTGGAGGAGCCGTGGCCCCTCTGGACAGCCTTAATTATCCTCAGAGAGGAGAAAATTTCCTTGCATCCACCCAGAAACTCCTCTGTCTGTGTCTCTCGTGCTGTCTGGGCCCAGCCTCCTGCAGCTCTGTGGGAGCTGAGAGCTGATATTTGGGGATGGATCTGTCCCATCACAGGGCAGGAGGAGAGGAAATTCACCTGACAGCTCCAGGGGCTGGGGAACAGAGAGCATGAACCAGGAATCATCACAGAATACCTCCATGTAGAAAGGAAGGTGGAGCAGAGGACCCTGGACAGAGCCAGGATTGGGTTATCCTTAGGCTGGGACTAAAGTCAGTCCTGGAGGAGTCGTGGACTACTGAGAAACCCTGTCCATATCCTTGAGCCCTCAGCAAAGAGTGAGTTCTATTTTCCCTCCTCATTCCAATTATTCCACGTGCACACAGCCCCAAACTGAGGGAGAATTAAGTTAATTGGCAAGGCAGTATTGCTTTCGGTGTTGCACCTCCAATATTTTGAAAGCAAACCTTCAGACTGTCATTCCACGGGACTGGGGGAATCTCAAACAAATCAGTTTGAAGTTGGGCTGTAAAGAATGGCAAAACTCCCTTTGCACAGAAGGAATAACTACACAGGACACAGAAATCTTTGCTTAAAGCACATTGCTGATTTTTTTTCTTCCTTTTTTTTTTTAAAAAAAAAAAACCATAAATGCAAGCTGGGATAAAGCACCTAGCTAAGCAGAAAAGGACCTCTTGGAGTCAGATATTTGTGAATAAAGTGTCGGCTCTAGCGAGGTAATACAAATGATATACAGTCACTTTGTAGTCGTTGGCTCTTTAATTGAGCAGACTGATGTGCTGGGAGCATAATGGATCTTGGGAGCAGCCTGGGAATGAGGTGCTGTTATTTTGTTTCTCAAAGCCACACATTTTTGAAGTGCAGGTGAATGCAAACCATTTAAGAAATAATTGGTCTGACCCAGCGCTGGAGTAGCCATTTTGGCAGCAGTAAAAGAGGTGTTACTCTGGTGACAGAAGACAATGAGACACGGATATATAACACAATATTTGCTCGAAAAAAAGAGCCAGCCTCTAATGCAAAGGGGAAGGGAAAAAAACTACAAAAGGAGCGCTGTGCTTTTTGGTTCTGCTCCTGCAGCCTCTGCAGGTCCTTCTGCTTCATTAGCCAAATTTCAGTACCTTTCCATCTTTCCTGATTGTTCTTTAAAAACAACGGTTTCATTTATCATTTCCAGCCCTGTCCATGACCCAGGCAGCTCCAGCCTGGATCGCTGCAGCTTCCCAGTTCTCCTCGTTGCAGTTCCCTTCTCTTCAAGTCCATTTACAAGTGTACAACTCATTTAATTCCACATTTTGGAATTAATTCCTCTTCCGTGCCACCCCCTCCCTTCAAGAAAACTGCCAGTGTTTACCTTAAATGCCATAAAACTATCTTCCCACTTTAAAAAATTCTGTTGCGAAGTTTCCCAGGGTGGGAAAAAAAAAAGATTTTGAAGAGCAGAGAGTCACTGTTGATGCTCTAAAATCCAGAGATCAGACCCAAGTGAATAAATGTGGTCAGCACAACCCTGGTGTGGCAGAAATCTGCTGCTCCACTGTGAGCACAGGGAAATCCTTCTTTTTCCTCTTCTCCTGAGGGAGCTGCACTTGCCACAGGAGCATCAGTTATTCCCATTTCCCCTGATCCCGTTAGAGGCTGCTGTGAATAGAGAGCTGTCATCATTCAGATTCTTTCAATGTTTTGTATGAATCTAAAAGCAGCACCAAGATGTGGGATTTAAAATCCTTTCACTCACATTTTTAGGATGCTGTAATAAAGAGTTGCTTCATAACATGTTCAAGGTCTATTAAATAAATGCACTGAAGAATTCCTGTTCCCTCTGAAATGGGCTTGTCAAGCTAATCTAATTTCAGTGTCTGCTCATGGAAGGTGTGCTATTTTCTCCTTTCAGTGATTTCAAAAATTAATAATTAAAGTTTCCTATTTTTGCTTAATAATCAGCACAAATGACTGCACTTTTCTCCCTTTGTGTTTGGTGATGTTATGGTAATTATTGCTGTGTGTACCTGGATGCACAACACACCAAAAACATTTTTATCAAATCATTGGGGGAAATTGCTGAGCCAGGGCAGCTCCAGGCTGGAGAACTCCATGGGCCCAATTTCCTGATAAACCCTGCTTATTGCAGGGTGCCCTCCTGTCAATGGCTTAATCATGGAGAATAATCCAGGAATCTTTTTATTGTACTCTGGGAAATGATTGCTTATAGCTGCAGGGAGTCTGAGCTTCCGAATTCCCAAAATTTGCTTCTTTCTTGTGTTTTTTAAAAGAAGTGGGGTTTGTTTAGAGCCTGCTGCTGTCAGGGCTGAGCTGCTCCATGAGAGCACTCAGCACCTCCAAGTCTCAGCAAATCCCAGATTTGTCCCTCTTATAGGTGTGATAATCAAATTTGTCTGAGGTAGGAAGCTTGCACTGCATATTTTGATTTTTTTTTTTTTTTTTTACTCACTCACCTCTGAGGAAATAGAACATCAAAGCTGTTTGTCCCCTCTTGTGAGAGAGTTCTCATGGATGGATGCTTTGCCTTCTCTTTTCTCAAATTTGGGGGTGGTGATACATGTACCTTTTCAAAACAAATAAATTCTGCTTCTTTAGAAAATCTCACGGTTCATTTCCTTAATTCCTGGGGAAGGTGGAACAGTTATATAAGGCTGTGGAAAAAACCCTCACTGCTGAGGGTTTTCACGCCTGGTTTTGGTGGAGAGAAGTGGTCAGTGAGAAAGGATTTACCAGGAAAAACAATTTCTCTTCTTGTGCAAAACCTGGTGGGATCTGTGCTCACATTTCAGTCTTTGCTTTGGGGTCTGGAGCCACCCTTAATACAAGTGAACAATGCTCAACTTTCAGGATTATTTAAAATTATTGTAATGCACCAATAGCAATGACTAATGACAGGCTTTAAGTCCACTTTGAATTTCTTTTTTTCCCCAAGAAAAGTTTGTAATTTTTCAAAACTTTCCTCTGTGGTTATAAAATCCTGAAGCTGGCTACAGACACGAAACATTGTCTGATGTTAAACATTATGTGATGTTTATATCCTAATGAGCTATTTGATGATTATATACTGATATTAAATATTATTTGTTCTTTCTTTACTTAAAATTGACCAGTGCAGTCAGGGAAACCTCTGAAAAAACCAGAAATATCAGCTCAGATTGGTCAATTTGTGGTTATTGAGTGACTGTGTGAGACCACTGCCTATAAACCACCACCAAAATCCCCAGGAAAATCACGTGTAAAAAAAGCAGGAGGGGAGAGGGCTGAACATGCAAACTTTGTACCAAAGTAAGTGACATTTATTAAAATGAGCCCCAGTGATGGGATCAGGAACGCTGCAGCTGCCCTTTGGAAAACTTCCTATGGAAATTGGGCCTGATTTGAATTACTGGAGATGAACAGTGAGGACTTAGAGAGGATTTAGCTCATGCTGACTGCATTTCACAGTTTGAAATTAATTTTTTTGTTTCTTTTCGGCCTCCTGAGGTCTTGACCGATTTGGTGCTTTGGTATGGAGTTGGTTTTTTTTGAAAGAAAAATTTAATTATCAGGGAAGATGGGTAGTGGGTGAAACAAATCAGCCTCTGCCAAGATGCTCCAGTTCATTACTGAGAAATCGTCACCCTGAGTGGGTGCATTTACAGTGTGCTGCCCCACAGAGCTGATCAAAATATTTACAGGGTTTGCTGCAGTGAAACTGAGCCTGGAAATTTAGGGGGATTTATTGGAGAAAACTCTGGGACAATCACGAGCAAACTTAGCTAAACCCACAGTGTTTCTTGTGTCTTCTTTCATGGTAGCTGTGAACTGGTGAAAATGTGGCTGCAATAAACTTTTTGTATAAAAAATATTTTTCCTGTAAAAAAACCTCTTTTTCCTATGGAAAAAAAATATCTCTTGTTTAGGGGCTGCTGTTCTCTTCATGGTGCTTCTCAGCCTTTTAAATGTGGAGTTTGAAGTGATGTTAAGTGAGTTTTTATAGGAACAGTGCACTCAGCATGAACAAAATCTGCTACTGGATGGGTGAAAACACCTTGGGAAAAGGGCAGGAATTTCCAAGGTGGTGGTGTAGAAAATGTTTGAGGCAAAAATATTTCTGTTCCAATGGTTTAGGAAGAGCCTCAGCACAGCTGCTCCACAAACATCTGTGTTTTAGGGAGTTTGAACACCCAGCTTCCCCCTTTCTGAGGAAAATGAGGGTTGGGTGGGAGTGGGAAAGGGGATTTTTGTGCCTCCTGAAAATACCTGGAGACCCTCAGCTGCAGAGCTGCTGGTGTTGATGTATAAAGATTAAGAGAAATTTCCTTCTTTCCTTTTCAAATCTGACTCTTCGCTCGTGTTAGAATCCCCAAAGCAGCGGCTGTCTGGAATTGGAGAGGAAAAAAATGAGTAGGGAAAAAATCTATAGGTAAAAGTGGTGAGGTGCAGTCAGGATTTAACTCTGTTCCCATAAACTTGGGAATAAACTCTTGCAAGTGTGGCCCCAATGGTGCGAGTTAAACACAAAATATATTCTTAAAAGATAAGGTACTGGGCTCGATATACCACAAGATTGGTAAAATTCTGTTGGTTTTTTTTAAAGGATAACTTTGTGTAGCAACAGGCTGCTTTGTGTGCAGTGCTCTGCTGTAAAAGGTGTTTTTCTCACACACTGATCAGTTTGGGAGGCCTGTTTTTAAGGTGATTCAGAAGGTCTGAGTTTAAAGTTTATCTCTGTTTAAAGTTTATTTCCTACTTTTTGTGTGCAGTTATTGGTTGTCCGGCATTCGCGTGCAAACAGAAATGAAACAAATATTTTCACAGAAAACCAAATTCCTATCTTCCTGCTCTGTAAATAAGCACTTAAAATAGACACAGGAAACATCCTCCCCTCTAGAAAAAGCCAGCCTTTAATACAAATACCTGATTTGCAAATCAGATGCAAGAGGGGCTCTTTATTAACTAGTTAAATATCAAGGTTTGAATTTTCATAAAAGGGCAATTTCAAAGCTCATTTGTGTGTGTAATTATTGTGCTTGTGAGAGCAACCCTGCTAAACGTGCCCATAAATGTCATGTCAGGTTCCTAATGGGTCGTGGACACGCTCCCTTCCCTGGTCTCTGTGCAGCCAGAGCTGAAGGAATTTGTGAAACAGGTCAAAAAAAATCTGGCAGAAAGTGTTTTTTCTTGAAGAAAAGAGCAGCAAAGCTTTGTGTACACATGGGCATATTCTCAATATGGAGTTGGGCTCCAAACAAACGGAATCAGTTTTTAAAACAACAGCACCAACTAAACCTTTAAAAATTCAAATACATCCTTTTCCAAGCCTAAAGATTTGGCAAATGCACTCTGGTGAGGCTGTTGTCACTTCCACTTTCAAGCAGGTTTAGAGATACTTCTCATTCCTTTTTTTCATGCTGGAAATTTTTTTTTTTAATCATGCAAAAGCTGTGAAACACTTGAAATCTGAGGCTGCTGTTCTCAGATAACACTTATTAAGACTCTGTATTGAAGAATCTCCCACATGCTCCTTCTCAAACTTGAGATGAACATCACTAACACGGTCTTGGGTCACACTGGATGGGGTTTTGCAGAGTGATCTGAAAACATTTATCCTGTGCTGTGAAAAACTGGAGGAAGTACAGCCCAGAATTCACTGGAGGAATGTGTTGCCAAAACGCAGCTGAGGTCAGAAGCAGCACGATTTCAGCAGGGTTTTTGGGGTTGTGTGTAAATCATCAGCTCTGGAGAATTGATGCAGTTGGTTCTCATGCACAGAATACAGGGAGGGAAGTAAATATTTAAGGGCAAATGTACCTTTGTTAAAATTCAGGGTGACATCTTGTGGGCAGAGAGGCTGAAATTCTGCACGAGTTTCGGAGGGTTTAACCTGGCTCTGGTGGCTGCCAGGGCAGGAATTCAGGGCTGCACATCCCCGTGGGTCAGAGGGGTGCAGTGCCCCTACATCACTGGGATTGGGATTTATCCCAACCCCTCCTGGGTGTGAGCAGCCTCTCTCCAAAGGAGGGGGGCTGGCAATGGTGCCTTGGTGGGGGAGGCAGGAGCAGCGTGGGTGGGTGACAGCAGGTGCCACAGGAAGGGAAGAAGGGAAGGTCTCAGACTGCCCAGGGCAGCAGCAGAAGGAGGACACAGAACCCGCTGCCAGGCACAGGGCAGGAGGCTGGGCTGGAGCAGCTCAGGAGAAGCAGGCAGGAGGCCAGGCAATGAATAAAAATCAGCATGCCCCATACTGCTCTCCATACTGTTCCCTGCCACCCCCTCGGCTGTATTTTGTGCACTGTACCAGTGGTCAGAGCAAATCATGATATTTATTTGGGAGGGAGGCCCTTGGAAGCCATTCCGAGCCCGGAGTCCAGCAAAGCGTAATCTCGGTTTGATTCTTTGTTTAGTGGGGGATTCAAATCCCAACTTAATTTAATCTTTTTGATTTATCCTGCAGGTGCTGCCTGATTATATTCCAGGGCCACCAGTAATAGAAATGCGGGGATTTATTTATTAATTTATTTTTGCTTTCAGCAAGGAAAGGTTTGGTAGAAGTCATCGCTCCTGTTGTTCTCTGCGGTGCATCGTGGGTGAATAACTGCATCCACGAGCCTGTGACACCCACTGATTCATGTTAAGAACGTGGGCTACTCTCATTTTAGCTCTGCACTTTGGCTGAAGCGTGGGGAGCAGGACAGGACTGCAAACTGAGTGGTCAGCCTGGCCACCAGTGCTGCAGGATGGCCAGAATTTTTCACTGGGAAAGGGTCAGGGTTGCCAGGGGCAAGGAGGAGGCTGATGGAGCTCAGCTCCTTCCTGGGGAAATCGTGTATAAACCACTTAAACCCCTTCAAAAATGTGTCTTTATGTGTATTTAAAATGACTCTTGGTGTCCTTAAGAGGCAGAACATCCCTCAAAAGGTCTGTGTTGGAAAGGCAAAATAAATGTGCTGCCATTTCTGGGCTGCTGGGTGGAATATTTGGGCACCTCACATGTTGAGGTGAATGGAATTCCCTCCTATACCTTGAGCAACCTGTGTTCTCTGTCCTGAAATCCTTGCAGGGTGAGTCCAAAAAAAACCAGACCATGACAAGACCCCAGTTTTACTGTGGCTGTAGCAGGAGCCAGCAGCTTTCCAAACACCCTCTGTGTTCTCACCTTTGTGTTCCAAGGCTGCAGGTGATTTTCACATTTGCCTCGTGCTTCCCTATCTGGACCTTTAAAGTATTAAACACTTTTATTTAATTTTTCCTTTCCCAAACAAGATGCAGTTCATTCACATCCTTCAAAAAAAAAAAAAAAAAAAAAAAAGGCTAAAATTAAATTCTTAAAAATCATATTAAATCTTTGATATTCTCCTATGGATGACAATACAGCCAAGCAGACAAGGACAGCATGCAAATCTCGTGGCATGCCTGACAAACATAATGCATTTATATTAAATCTATTGTACAGTGAGAATTTGAGGACTGCAGTGATCAGAGGAAACCATGCAATTGGATTAACAGATAATTTAGGCTGTAATCCAACAAAGCAGTTAAGCATGTGCTTACTTCTGAGCGTGCACAGCATTACTTGATGTTAGCTGAGGCAAAACAAGCTCAAAACTGAGCACATGGCTGAATGTGTTTGGCTGGCTGAGTCAATGATCTGGACAAGGAAGGTTTTGCAGCTGGAAATCCATGAAGGAGTAAAAAGGGTGCACTTTTCCTGTAATCACTGAAACCCCCCCAGCTCGAGTTTCAAAGCAGAACATTTTTATTGGGGGTTAAAAACCAGCGCTGGGTGACTGCAGCTCCCAGATTATCCCTTTTTACCTGCATTCCTGGTTAAACTGAGTTCAGGATAATCAGATAACCCCGGAAAACCTGTGATGTGCTGTTAATTCCACATAAAGATTGTCTCCTGCAGTACCTCATAAATGGAGTTATCTTTTAGCAAAGGCTCTAGGGGGATTCATGCGCTGGACAGAGAAAATGCTCTCTGCAGCGGGGTGAAGATGTTGGCTCCAGACTTGAGCTGGATGGGAGAGAAGAAAGCAACCTGAACTTGCTGGGTGACCTTAGATTGTCACCCAGACTCCTCCGTCCCAGCCCCACCAGTTCTCCTGCTCCTGATGCTTTACAGTATTTGTGGCCTTAATTGAGGGACATAACCAAACAAATTTATCATCGCAGCCCATAAAACCGACAGAATTCATATGGTAGCATTCTTCATTCTCTCCAATTTGTTTCCCTGAAATCCCTGCAGCAATTTATTTGCTGAATACGCGAGTTTTCCTCCTTATGAAAATTACAAATTGTTGTCAAGGTTAACGAGTTAATATTCTCATTCAATATTTATTTTATAAGGGGGGAGGGGGGAAGGAAGAAGAGCGACTGTTCTTACACTTTCTTCCACGGCAAAGTCTGGTTTCTTAATCAATATGACAAGGACACTGTCCTTTGGATAATACCCTGAATCATCGGGACTAAAAAATGAGCTTTATTAATCAACAGCCCCTGATTAATTATTATAAAGTGATGCTCATACATTTCTGTACATTTTAATAATTCCTGCAGAAGGCTAACAATGTCCCCAGTGATTTGAAGGCTTTGGGGTTTGAATTTTTCTAAGCAATGTCACAATAAATAGTCCAAGGGTACTACTGCTCGCTCACTAATCCAGTCTGTTTCAATCCAGCAAATGAGTAAAACCTTCTTTTTCCTATTTCCCATCTATAATTTATCATTTGCATACAAAGTAAGGAGCAGGAATCGGCAGTCTCATCAGTTTTCAAAATATCAAGGGACAACTGGGGTGATTTATAGCAGGCTGTATTATCTAGATCATACAACCAGAATATTTCTGTAAAAACAGACCCATGTAATCTCTCAATAAGTGTCTGGCTGGCAGATAAATGTGATGAAGGTCACTGGGCTGCAGAACTCAGTGCAGACCTGAGTAGCCATTAGGCTTTTTCTTGCAAAGAGATGAGATATCCCATCCTGAAACACCTGATAAGAATCATCTCCAGTAACAATGCCTGGTGCTGAGGGATCCCCCTTTTAAGGCTCTCTCAGCCATCAAAGAGCACGGGCTGTGTGTTTGCTACCAGCGAGATGAAAAATATGCCACCTGTTCCTTCTGTTTTCAGGGCACTTTTGAAGCCATAACCTTGCTGAAAGGAACAGATGCGTTCTCTTACCAAGTGATCCAGCCCCAAATAGTGTCTAACGAGGTGACCACAGCTGGGGAGCGTTTGTGTTTCAGCTCTAAAGGGCAGCGTGTTCCCCAGCCACAGGGCAAGTGCTTACATGGACGTGTGGCAGATTTCATGACAAATTAGTGTTCATTTTTTGAAATAGTTGAAGTTTTAGAATGGCCAGGCATAAAGCTCTATCCAGCACTGGTTCTGAGCCGTTCATTCTTTGTACCAGGCATGTCCCAGCCTGGATTTTTCTTCCTGTAAAATGTGGCCAGCTCTGTCTGCTCAAAGGATGCTCTTAAAGCACCGTGTCTGTGATAAATGACATCAGGCCTCCAGGGGCAGGAGCCTCTTGTTTGTGTTTTAAAATAACGTGTTTGCATCGTAAAAAAAAAAAACAACAACTCAGTGGCCTTTTCCCAACCTTCCTGCAACGAATGTTTTAATTACCCATCAGAGCACTGGTCCCTCCGAAGGCGGGTCCCAGGAATTTTTCACAGGGGGATGTTACAATCTGTGCACCAGTAACCCACGGGTTATTGGGGTTTAGCTTCTCCATCTCTGCTTTCATTCCAGGATGTCAATAACGACTCCTCTCTTCATTTCATTAATTTGAACCACTGGACAAAATGTCACTGCTGTAGGATGCTCTGCAGCCAGCAGCCCTCCTGCATTTTGCCCTCCAGAAACGCGGGTTGTGATCAGAGATAACGAAAATGAGATTAGGATGTTAGCTTTCTCAAGAGATAACAGCAGTCTAGGTCATAAAACTACCATATGGCAGATTTGGCAGTCTTTCCCGAGGTCCATGGTTTAATTATCACAAAGACAGATTCAGTTCCCCACTTGCAAATGCCTGGGTCCTCCTGTGGCCAGGGCTGGCGATGCAATTAAGGGCAGAGCAGTATTTGCTTGGCTGCAGCAGAAATGACCTTACTGTGGCCAGCACTGTCACTTCCTAACATTTCACTCATGATTAAGTTTATCATTTCAAACAAACAACATAAAATGTCAAGTCTCTGGTCTGTTTAACGTGCGGGAGGAGGGGCAGGGAGGGGAGGGAAGCATAAACCAGGACTGAGCCAAGCTGGGGAGCTTTTGCTCTGGAAAGAAATTCAGACAAAGTTGACAACTACATCAGAAAAGAGGGATATCTCTGCAGGCAGAGTTTGCTGTTCTGGGCAAGTCTTTTGGTTTCTTGCATCCAATGCTTTGGTGTTCCCTGTGTTTGCAGCCCTTTTTTACCTGCCTTCATTCCCATCCCTGATTTCACACACAGCCCCTGGTGTGTTCTGGTTTTCTGTTGTCCCCTGTGCTTCCCTGTGAGCACTGTTACACAGCCACCGTGCAGAGGAAGATCTAACTGCAGGAAAAGCAGCATTTCCTCCGATTTAGATGGCTTTGGGTTGGTTTCTGTGAGTCTGCTCCACACAATTCCCTGTCAGCACAGACAAGCAGCGTGAGGTTGGTGCAGATGATGTCCATCAACGTGGAATTGAACTGGGGTTTTAAATTGCCATTTCCCAGAGAAGTTCCTCCCTTTGCTGAGGGTGTGCAGTGGGGTAGCAGTGAGATGACAATTGTCCTCATCGAACTGAGAACAACTTTTAGAAGTGGGTCCTCGTATGGATCAACACTTCACTAAAAGCAAATTCATTGCTGTTCCTCCTGTCCAGGAAACACTGTTGGTATTTGCAAGGCTGAAGTCACAAGTTAATTTAACTCACTGGCAACTGAGAAAATACTTCCTGTGGTTGTTCTGTGTGCAGTTGTAACGATGAGAGTTCCTTTTGGAACATCATCAGATTGTTGGTTGGTCTCCAAGGTTTTTGAGAGGCTGACATCACTGAGAGGGAAGGATGGACACACCCCAAAATGTCTGCTTCTAGTCAGGAGGATGAAAGTGTTCCTGAGGCCAACCAATGTTTAACAAGATCAGAAAATATTCAATTGTAGGAAGTGATAATGGTTAAATAGTGAACTTGAGGGTGTAGGGGAAGATTCCTTGAAAACTGAGTTAAAATATCACCCTCCCAAACCTGCTGCTGCTTGTTTTGGTCTGGGTGCTGGATGAGCACCTCCATGGCTGTTGTTATTTTTACCTTCTGCAGGATCTGAGAGTCCTGAGCTGTAGTGGCAACTCCACTTTCCCCACGTTTTGGTAATTTTATGCAAACCCTTGGAGGCCGAGTTCAGTTCATAGGCATGCTCATGTCCAATTAAAAAGTAATAGATCTGAAGCACATATAACAAATCAAAAGAATGGAATACTGTCAAGGCCAAGAATTAAAATCCAGCCACACAGGCCACCAGGCTTCATGAGACTATAAAAAATCATTTTTAATATATATTTAATTTCTGAATCTTTACAATGAACAAAACATATTTAAATCTACCCTTCCTTCTAGCTAAGGCTATGTTAAAATTTCACTTTTCATTATTAGGGTTTTTTTTTAATATTCAGGGGCTTCCTAGAGCTGAGATTTTAACAAATACAACAAATTGCATGAGACACCTGATTAGATTGAGAGTGAGCATCAAACAATGTGAGGTGTCAGTAAATTGTGTCTCACCTGTTCTCTCAATTGCTGCTGAGGAGAAGAGAGTTTTAGGGGCTGGAGAAGGGAGCTCCTGAGGGTTCCTGGCTGCTCATTTTCAGGGATATAAAATATGTAACATCAAGTGGCCAGAAACTCTGTGCAGTTTTAATTACAAGCTCTGCTCTCAGTTATTTGGATTTTTAATGCACCGAGTTTTAAGAGAGGTGTTCAGGCTGAGATAAATTAGGTGGGGCGTGAGGATAAAATAAAAAGGTGGTTCCTATCAAAACCAAGCCTTCTGTTTATTTTTTCTTTCACCAAAACACCTGTACCACCAAAGTAACAGTGCAGATGCAGCTCCTACAGCTGGAAAGCTTCTCTCACCCCTATTTATAATGTCCCCAATTCTCTATTTCCTTATGAAGTCAGCAAAGGCCAAAAAATTCATAAAAAATTTAGTGACCAGAGAGATAGCATTACTGCTTTTAAGTAAAGTCTATGAAAGGAGCATGAGATCAGCATAAAAATAAATCAGGCTAAATTTAAATCTTTGGACACTAAAAACTCAAACCATTGGAAAGTGGAGAGAAGATTTATTGATGTGGAGAACTGCATGGAGATAGCCATCAGCAGGGACCCAGCTTCCAAGTGGGAGAAGCAGAGGTGTAGCAGGGAAAAAATGTTGTGTGTGAGGGCTGGGACAGAAACCCCACTGAGTTCTTCAGGGGATAATCCAGGATTTTCTGGTAAATGCAAGGATAACCTTATTTTTTGCCTCAGAACTGGTGAATTGTTGAGTGTGGCCTCTCAGTTTATTCTGGTGGGGAGATGCAGCAGTGCTTTATTGAATAAATAAGATCAAGGAGATAATGGAAAGAGTTCTGCCTCTGTAAGAGCTGTGAGACCTGCCAGGTATGGCCACTGGCAAGGACTTTTTTGAACAAATAAATGTCCTTTTTTATCACTTGCCCATTGAACCACGTGCTCAAACCAACCCCAGCCCCAGTCCTGGTGGCTCACCTTGACTCTGGGAGCCTGGAAAGTTCCCATTTTTTGCCATGCTGCCCTCTGTGTGCTCTTGATGGGACACTTTTCCCCCTCATTAGAGTTGCTAATTGGCTCCAGGCTCTGTCTCTCACCTCTGAGGAGCCCAGGTGTTGCAGATGTTTGGTGTAGGTGGTGCTGCCCTGAGCAGATTGGCCAAAGGAGTGCAAACTCCCTGGAAGAGCCATTAATTGGGATGGAAGGGAAGGGGGCTGGGAGAGAATCGCACTCAGCTTGGAAAGGTTTTCAATTCTTATGTGTCAGAATATCCTAATTCAAATCCAAATGGGAATCCACCATTCTGGGGGATTCACACAGCTCCAGGTAAACAACTAATGAGCAGCCTGCCAGTTTCATTTTTATCAAGAGCCCTCAGAGATTCAACTGTGCCATTTCATAAAATATGCAGATGATAGTGGAGGGAGAATAGCAAAGGCTTTGAAAATGATTCACACAACCTAAAAATGATGTTGAAAAGGGAGGAATTAAATATTCACAAAGTGTGAGAAATTAAGGCATATTAACTGTTAGAATGTGGAAATGAAGTGACTAACATGCACAGAGCTGATGAGAACTAGATGATTACAGATCTGTCAAAAGTTTCTAATTCTGACACGGTGTGATGTCGAGGTGCTACTTGGCTGGTAAGGGCAAAAAATTAGGTATGGGACAAGTAATGCAAACCTGACAGATCAGAGTCAAAGGCGGGCAGACACCGCCGTGATTAACATTAGGCTCAGTCCTGTAGCAAGGGTGAACTTTAAGCTTGCAAAATGAATACTAATTATGGTTACAAACAGAACACAAGGGGCTCAATTCATCAGCTCTAGAAGGGATGGTGTAATGAGTTAGTCGAGGGGGAAAAAAAGTCACCTAGGGCCAAATTTGTCTCACTGCTGAGTTCTGGCTTACACCAGGGATGGATTTGACCCTTGGGATATGAGAGTTGGAAGTTTCGCTCTTCTGTAATTAATCAGGGGTTTATCTCATGTTACAGTTTTGATGGAGTGGAGGAAAGGTTGCTGGCAGATGGATTCATGCAGAGGTGGTGCAAAAGAATAAATAACAATAATTTAAGAAGAAGCTCAGGGTGTCCACGGTGGGTGAAGTTATTCATGCTGTTCTGGCAGGGCAGAGACCCAGTTCCACCTTCCTCCAGGGCAATCCCACACCTGGGAGCAGTGCTGGACCAGGGAGAGCACAGAATTGGGGGATTCTCCTCAAGTTCACCCTCTGGAAGCACCATTTGTGTCCCCAGATGCAGAGCTCTGGAGGCTGGAATCTCTCCAGTGTTGTGCCAGCACCACCTTCTCACCCCAGCTGTGCTCAGAGTGTGTTTGAAGCCCTTTTTTGGCTTTCTGAGGAGCACCAGATTGTCCTGTCCATATGGAAATGGATCAGCTCCCAGTGAGGAGTTGGGTGTGATGGATTTTCCTTGGGTTGCCCAAAGGAGAAGGAATTTGGGAGCTTCTTCAGCCACTGCTGCAGAGGTTTTGTGCCCTCCTGGCTCTTGAGTGCCGTGTCACAGCAGTGAAACTTCTGCTCAGGTCTGTGCAGGATTCTCTCATGGCTGAATAATTCCCTTTTTTCATGGAAAAAAAATCCCTGCACATTCTCCCAGCCTGAGCTGGGCACAGCTGAGGTGTGTGCAGCTCTCTGCCTGCACTGGCAGGGTTCAAGCAGCCCCTCCAGAGCAAGGCATTGGGAAATTCCGTGGGAGTTACACCCTGTAGTAAGTTACACCCTCACTGGAGGGCCACGCACAGCACCGAGAGCACTCAACAAATAAACATTGTTTTGATAACAACAGTATCAATAGCATCTCAGTAGCTTCCAGAGACAAAAAGAACTTGAGATATTTAAAAAAAAAAAAGTGATAGTTGTGCATGCCAAAGAGAGGTGGCACCGTGGATGTGCTTTGCATCCCTAATTTCATGGAGAGCCTGTCCTATGCTCGTAATCAAGAGACAAACATAAACTCAAAGGTCACAAAAAGACTGAGCCTTGGTGAGGTGGATGTTCTGAATATATTAGGTATGTAAAGCAATATTGTGGCCCATCCAAACTAGAATTAGTGGTAATTATTATATAATATGTAATGATGGGATTTAAATGGCTAACACATTTTCTCTGCTGAGATCATTTAGACATGATTCATATAAATGATTAAATTAATAGATCTTCCTCTTTTAAGACTGCTAGGCAGCTTAAACTAAATTTCTCAACAGAGACTGATCCCAGTGAAATAATATTAATAGAAAATGGAGGAAGAATTTCTGAGAAGTGGGTAAATATATGATGGAGTTTGAGGAAATTTCTATAGACATCTTTGCTGACCAAAATACTTCCCAGATTTAAATATTCTCTAGAAATAACCCATCAAGGACTTTGGAAGGTGAAAGAACAACAATCCTAACTTTCTTTCAAAGAAAAGAATGGCAAAATGTGCTGGAAGACAGGGACTTAAAGGATCACTGTCTACTTAGTTTAGGCTTAAACATTAGGCTTTTCATAACACTAAATGGTTTTACAAAACCTAATGTGAATAAAAATGTTTTTCTTGTTCCTTTTTTGAATCAAATTTCAATAGGAGCAGTCCCCTCACCCCCCACACATCCCCAGCAGAAGCCTCTGCACTGCTGTGGAGCCACACACAGGAGCCCTGTGCTCACTGGTGAGAACAAGGACAGGAAAATGACTGTGGACGGGATTTTTGAACAAGCCTGAGGGGAGTTGGATGCCCAAAACCAGTGAATTAAGTGTTCAAATCTGAAAGACATCTGGAAATTCCAGCTTAAAAGTGCAAACACACCCAGTGGGGCTGGATGGGAGCTCTGGGCAATCTGGGATGGTGGAACGGGATGAGATTTAAGGTCTTTCCCAACCCAAACCACTCTGGGATCCCAGGAATGCCAGTCCTGAGCCATCATGGGGAGTTCTGCCTCCACCTTGGTGCCTCTTCACCCCCTCCCATCTCAGCCCTGACTCACTGGGCTCTGCTTCAGGCTGTGAAACCTTTGCTCCTTAGGCTTTTTATGAGGTTTTGGGTGCTTCAGTCACACCTTGGCCTCCCCAGAGGCCCCAGCACAGAGGGAATACACAGTTCCATGGAGGTGGATTGGTTTTCTTGCTGCTTGGGCACCAACACCAGACAGATGTGGTGAGGGTCAGCTGGAGCCATCAGCTCTCTCCTGCAGGTGCTTGTCCTGCCCAGCACTGCACAGGAGGAGGGGGAAGATGAGACCTCCCAGGCTCCTTCCACAGCTGCTTTGTTAGTCACAAGCAATAAGGAGAGCTGGAGCTGTTTGCTGTGTGCCCTGCTGGGACAGCCCTGTCAGCCCTCAGCTCTCTTCTCGCTCAGACTGAGCTTTTGATGGGTTGGCAGTGCCTTGGAGTACTCCAAGGAAGGCATCATATTTATTTTAGTGCAGCTCTCTAGCGGTGCTATCACGCCAGGAAGAATTCCATAAAGCACAGTTTGTCTTTGGGTTGTTTTTTTCATATTGCTTGGGAAAGTGCATATGGTAATTTGGATAGTTCTGTCCCAGAGGGTTACCCAAGTGCTGCACACCGAGTGGTCTTGCTATTTTTATTGTTCAATTCATCTTCGTTTCTCATCCTAAATATTCCCTTTTTCTGCTTAGAAGGTTAAAAATACCTGGAGCTGTGAGTCTGGCCTATTTACTACAGAATTCATGAGTCATGCACTGCACGGGAGTCTGAAATATCACAGGGCATTATTCACTGAGAGCTCAGCAAAAGAATGGCAGAATCTGCCCTTCAAGAGTTGAGATTCCAAATCTGAGTGCTCTGGGGAGCTGGTGGCATCCAGCTTTCCCCTCCAGAGACAAATGCATGAGGAGCACAGTGCATGAGGAAACTGCCGTGAGCCTCTGATGAGTTTAACATCCTTCATCTTGCTCCCAGCTGGAGAGGACCCTTCCCAAGGAAATGGTGTGTGGCTGTTGTTAACATCAGAGTCCAGCTCGGGCTCCAGTCCTGGTGCTGCACTGATGTAAATTGATTGTTTCTCCAGATCCCAAAGCCTCCCGTTGCCTTTCCCCAGCCGTGGGTGACATAAAACGCTGATGGAATGTCTCAAATCTCCTCAGCTCCTCTGGTGCTGGGGATGAGATGTCACTGTGGAAGGCAGGGATGGGATAAGCAGACCTGGACTCGAGGACGTCGCTCTTGTGGTGGTTCAGCCCTGAGTTTGCACTGGAACGTGGCAAATGCAGTTTGGAACAGGAATTCTCTGCAGCTGGGCTCTCAACTGGGCATTTGCAGGTGAATCAGTTGAGATTCCCTGTGGCTGAGGCTCTGTGTGATGGATTAAGCTCTGTTTCACATCTTATTATCCTTTATTTATCTCCACAGCTGGATCAGACTATTGAGGCTTTCTGGAAATCATTGGTTGTCGTTGCACATCTCTGAAGCAGAGCACAGAGAAATTTTGGGAAGTATTTTAGCTGCACCTCCCAATTGTCCAGAAGGGCTCTGATAGTCTGTGCAAAACAATGAGCAAGCCCTAACCTTTGAAACAGCTCCCACAAACACCAGACATGTGGATACTCAGGGATTTAACAACTCCATTCATTATGATCCCAAGTTTAAGAAAACGTTCTAGGTTTGGTTCCTGGTTGGTCCCTTCCTAATGTGTTTGCCATGGAAGAAAATATCTGAGAATCTCTCCTTTCAGGGAGACAAAAATCAGGTTTCTTTGAATAGCTACACTCTGGGTGTAGATAGCTGAACTCTCTGAAAAATAATTCTATGGGCATGTGGCAAAATGTAAGAAAAATAGTTGGATATAATTTTTTCATAGTATTACCTGGATAAAATATTTATCCTTTTTTTTTTTTTTAAAGTACAAACTTTAACATTTCATGCAGCTCTTCTTAATCATGTTTAGTTCAGGATGAAAGAGCTCTACAGATGAGGTGCTTGCACTTCTGTAAGTAAAAGGGGTAACTCTCGGTTTCACAGAGGGTTTTTGGCAGCTCTTTGTTAAATGACCTGGAATTCCCAGTTCCTGGTGGATGGGGTGGGGCACAGCAGACACAGTGAGCAAACTGGTTTCTATTCTGGGGTTTGCCACCTACTTGCTGACCTGGGGTGATTCAGACGAGTTTCCTGTGCCCTTTTCTCCTCCTCTGGAAAATGAGGATATTGACATTTACATTTCTTTATAAAGTGCTGGTAGATCTATGGATGAAAAGTGCTAAGTAAACCAAAACTCTCAATTAAATTAATTGGAGAGAAGGAGCTGGGTCAGTGTTACAGCAGGGTTCATTTCTACACCTCTTAATTTCTTTGGTCTCGTGTCTCAAACCCTATTTATAGTTGGAATCGCTGCTCTCTCCTTTCACCTGGAGTAATCTCTCTGGGATGGATTTTATCCCTTTTCCTACACAGATACAGGAGTTGGGCTAAGGGCACCCAATCCTGAGTTTTCTTGGTACAAAGCTCTTGTACAAAAGTGTGTTATTCTTAAAAAAATATTTTTCAAATCCAGGGAAGTACCTCTGGCATCACAGCAGATTTCACACTCAGAGAACAAATTCTGATGCTCCCAGAGAAAGGAGTGAATGTTTGAGCTGTGCTGGTGGGGAAGGAAATAGTGAATATTATTCCGTTTGTGACCTTTCAAGGTCATAATTAGATTATTTTGATGCAAAGACACCTCCTACCTTGGTTCACAGAATCATTTGGGATGGAAAACACCTCCAGGGTCATCAAGTCCCAGCTGTGCACAATCCAGGAATTGCTTGGATACTGATGCCTCCTGCAGCCACCTAGAAACAGAGACTAGACAAGAGGAAGGGAATAAAGACAGGTATTTATTTGAAGGGCCTTCAAGGTACACCCTGGGGGAGCCAAAGGCTGCTTCCAAAAATTGGACCCCAAGATGGACCCCAGGTCACGAGTTCTTCACACTTTGATAGGTTTGGATCATTTGCATATCAGGGTTCATTCTCCAATTAAAGCCCCAGTTTAACGATGTAACTCCCCTCAGCTTGCCCCCCTTAGAATCTTTAGTTTACACATTTTGGGCCTAAAAACAGCCTGGCTGTCCTTGAAGGCAAAGCCTGGAGAGGCTTTGTTCTGTCTGCCCAGTACGAGAGAGCAGGAATTACAGGGTACAAGGAACTTCAGAGTTACACTCTGAGCAGTACAGAATTTGAAAATATAAAAGTTAGAACCTAAGGCATCAACACCTCCAGGGATGGGGACTCCAAACCCCCCTGGGCAGCCCCTGCCAAGGCCTGAGCACCCTTTCCATGAAAATGTTCTTCTCCAACTGCAGAATGAGCTGCTACATCTGCAAAAAAAGTCCGTATTTTAAGCTTGTTCCTGGCCCATGTGGTTCCTTTGGTAATTCTCCACTAAAGGCCACCATTTGTGTGCCTGTGTTCCTGCAGGGATTGGAAAAATCCTGTGCTTCTCATCTTGTCAGTGGTTATTTTAATCACCTGAAGGTTGTTGTGTTCTTCGAGGAGATTTTATTTTTTGTATGTTATTTTTGCATGTCTCGTTCCATAATAGCAAGAAAACAGATTATGCAGAGAAGCTGGTTTTGTTTTGAAAATTTTGGGAACAGATGCAATCCGGGAGCTGTGATCCCTGCACAGCTCAGAGATCAGAAGTAATAAGAGGCCTCTGAATTATCTCTCTTCTGTTCATAAAGCTTGAACTTAATCTGCCAGGCTGCCTTAGAGCTGGAACTGTGGAGAATAAAACCCCAAATATCAGATCTGTGTGCACAGGGGAGATGGTACTTGGAGAATGAGGAAAGTAGGGCAGGTACCCTTCAACCAGAGCTGGGCAGGTGCTCTTCAGAGGGTCTCAATCCAGAGACATTTGGGCTGTATATTTAAATATTTAACTGGAATAAGGATATTTTGAATTAAAATATTGAAATTAAAATATTATTGAAATTAAAATATTATTGAAATTAAAATATTATTGAAATTAAAATATTATTGAAATTAAAATATTATTGAAATTAAAATATTGAAATTAAAATATTATTGAAATTAAAATATTGAAATTGAAATATTGAAATAAAATATTGAAATTAAAATAATATTGAAATTAAAATAATATTGAAATTAAAATAATATTGAAATTAAAATATTTAGCCTAAATGTAGAGATTTAAGCTGTAAATTTAGGTTATCAAAAGGGTGTTTGCTGTTTGCCCAGTATTCTCCTCGTCATTAATGATTTCCTGTGTGGATGGGATAAGTGTAAACCTATCTTAGATATTTGGTGTTTTGGTTAAGGAATGTCCAAATACAGCGTAATGCCCTGAAAAAGATGATTAGTGCTGGCCTGACTATTTCTGCCTCCTTTGAGTCCTTCAGAGTTTTTAAAACAAACAGGAATCGGCCTGGAATATCACAAACTTTATTTGTGTGTAAGTTTTGATTGATAGGAAAGTAATTAATGTTCACACCGTTTTAATTTGTGTGTTTCTATTTAATCCCAGGTGCTTTTAGCACCGCTGTCTCCCAGCTGTGCTGGCAGGGGGATGTCACACAAACAGGGATCAGATTCTGGGGCATGACCACAAAGAGGGAGACAACAGCCTTTGTGTTGCTAAGGACAATTAGGGGCTGCAGGAAGAAAAAATTAGTGCAGAAAAAATGGTTTTATTTGAGTCGTTTGAAATAAAATTAATGAATTGGGCTCACAAGTTTTGCTGTATGGTTTCTTCTAAATGTCCTCTGCTGTCCATTTGTTTTTCTGACCTCCAAGTGGGTCAGCTGGACAATGGGAAAGCTCAATTAGGGAAGGCTGTCCCAAGAGGAGATTTTTAGGTTAATAAGCCAAGATGGGCCAGTAAAAGAAAAAAAAAAAAAATGAAAATGAGAGATCTGAGAGAGAAATGAGTATGGAAACCACAACTCCCACATGGTGTGTCAGAGGCTTTGTGTTACAGCACTGCATTTATAACTCCCTCACCTGGGTCCTGAGTGCAGAGTGAGGCACTGGCAGCGTAACTCTGGGGACATTCCTCTCACTGAGGAGCTGCTCTGGGTTTTGGCTGAGGGAAGCTGTCACTGGTCCCAGGTCAGACATTCCAGGGCAGGGGGGATCCCTCCAGAAAAGCCCTCAGAAGGTCATTGTCCACGTGAAAACGCTGCTGAAAGTGTGCCACAAGCGGAATAAAAGCCAAAATAACTCAGCACCTGCCCATTTCTCCATAAATCAGCATTCAGCATCTGCCAGCGCCTCAACAGCCTCACAGGGAGAATTTTTTCCTAATGCCTAACCTAAACCTACTCTCTCAATGAGAAGCCACTGCCCCTTTCCCTGTCACTCCAGGCCCTTGTGAATTGTCTCTCCCCATGTTCCTTGTGGGCTCCTTTCAGGTACCACAGGAGGAAAACCCATTGTAGAGGCAGAGCATCACCTGTAGATGCAGCTCCAGAGCTCCTCAGTGGCACAGGATGGGGCAGTGCCCACTGCTGAGGATCCTTCTCTGCCTTTTGGACAAATCTGTGCCTCTGATTTGTGGTGATGATTTGTGATGATGATGTTTGACTCGAGACTCCCCAGCTCTGAGCTCGTTCCTGCAGTCTGATGGGTCAGAAACTTCCTCTGCTCCCTTTGCTGTGTGACTCCCCTGGCAGTGTTGGTGCTACCATCACTGAGCATTTATTCCATCCATCTCAGCTGGCAGACAGAATGCATCTCAAAGAAAAACTTCGAATGTTTAATTTTTGTCTGGAGGAATTCTCGTGTTGTTCTGTCAGTGCAGCATATGCTGGGATTGTCTTTAAAAAGAGAGAATCACTCAGGATTTTGTTACTTCTCTTTAGTAAAACACACACCAGCAATTTCTTTACAATGGAGCTGCTGTGAGGATTTCTGCTTGGGAAACAGAGTATTAATTATCTCCCAGCTCTCAGGAGGGGCGTGAATCCTTTAGATACACCCTCTGTAGAAATTCATGTGGCTTCTGATGCCCTCAGCAGGATTCTCACACAGATTCCAGCAGTGGCAGGAGAAAAGGAGGAAAGCTTTGAGTTAACTGGGTGTCAGAGGCCTGTCCTGCTCGCTGGAGTGAGCAATTCTAACCCAAAGCAGTAGTAACACTGTAGTAACTGGGAATGTGTGAGGATTTTGTGGCTTGAGAGGAGTTTTGGGGACAGCAGAGACATGGGGGCTGAGCAAGGAAGGCTGAGAAGTGCACGAGACGTTCCTCAGCAGAGTTAGACTCCTAAGGGCCTCCAACCTATTTAAAAAGGATCATCATTCATCAGCACCATCATCATTATCTGCTGGATCGGGAGGAGGAGGGGAGGGATAATCAGCAGGAGATGATCAGCGTCTTATCACCCGGCTCCTTCATTTTGGTGCTTAAACTGCAGGATTCTTTCGGGAGAGATAATTCATATTTTATCATTAAAAGTGCTGATCATAACCTCGTTAATAGATGGGTTATTGCTAACACACACAAAAAAGCTAACGTGATAAAATGTAAGGCTTCTATTAAATTACTTAAACCAGTTTACCTCACCTCGACATCCCTCCCCTCCCTGCTGCCCCTGTGCCATCACAGACACTGCTTGTACATGGCACACAAAATCTATAAACTCTTTCCAGGAATACAAAAGCATTCTCTATGATGTTGATAAGAAACAGGACAGTCACTCTCCCCTGACATATTTGTTCTTTAAAAACAAATCAATGGTGCAGGGATTTGGCACCTGAATGCAGAACAACGGCTTGATGAGGCAAAGATTGTCTTCATTAAGGACATTAATATTCATAGAGAGTAGAAAATCTGACACAAGAGAGGACTCACTAACCTTTTCTCATATTAGATTTTTACTTCTTAACACAATTACAGTCCGGCAATGACTTAATTAATGCTGCTTTTTGTCAGGCTGCTTTAAAGAGCTGTCAATTTGGTCCTGCAGAGGCTGTCAGTGAAAGAGAAAGACAGTCATCTAGGCTAAAAAGACACAGGAAGAAATTCAAACACTTAATAACATTCAAAGTGCTATGCAAAGTCACACATCAACCTGGATTAAGGAGAGTTTTTGTCTCTCCTCTCTTCGTACTTATGCTAATGTTTCCCAGGTAAAATGGGGGCTGCTGCCACCTCTAATTCTGAGGTACACGGCAAGGAGGGAGGGAGGGGTCAGCACATCCAGGCTGTTTGAGTTTCAGAGTATCAGGGCTATCTCCAGTCCTCAGTGGGGAGCAGAGGCACTGAGAACCACTCCAGGAATCCTTAAAAAGTGCCTGCCAGTAAAGGCTCCTGGTGCAGAAAGGTTCGAGCTGTTCCATCTCCTGCTTCTCCTTCAACCTCCAGCAGCCAGGGAAGGGTTTGAAAAATCACCCTGGCGAAATCCCCCTGTGAGGCTGGAGGGCTCTGAACCACTGTGAGATTTTTAAGGCTTGAAAGTTGGTTCAAGCCACCTTCTCAAGCCTGGTGGGCTCAGCTGGGTGCTGGGGCTCAGCAGGTGAGAGGGAACCCATTAAGGTACAGGAATTCACCTGCTTGCAGCCACTGGGCATTATCCTAAATAGCTCTGTAAGAAAATATTCCATAGGTTTTTGACCTATGTGAAAATGAACATGTGGTGCTGGAATGTGAGCTCTGCTTAGATTTGAATTATTTATTAATCTAATAAATATATTTTGTTAAAATATTAAAAATACTTCTTTAAATTTACATAGATTAGAAAAAGCTCAGGGTCTGCTTTTTGCAGCTGTTTAGAATCACAGAATATCTCAGGTTGGATCATTGAGTCCAGTTCCCTGCTCCTCATAGAACCACCTAAAACTAAACTGGGACCAAGAGTGGCATCCAGGATTTGTTGCACACCTGGGTTTGGATTGTGATGCCCAAATAGAATGTTAAATCCCGTTTTACATCACATGTGCCATTTAATTCTGGGGGGTTTGTTGGCTCCTTTGAGTTTATTTTACTAAGTGTTTCAAGGGAATAATGTAAAAAAAAAAAAGAATGTTTTTTATATACCAGCACAATCCCAAAAAATAACAGGTAAAGCACACAACAACTTTGTATGTCATGTTTTAGAAGCATAATTATCTAGAAATGTAATTATAGCAAGCACCTGATTTAATCAGCACAGTTTGATCCTTGTCAGAGGTGTAGAGGACCATAGGAGGGATGGATCAAAAGACATCGCAGAAAGTCTGGAGCTATTTTTTGTGTTGAGTTCCAAATGCTAAATGCTACTTTCCATGGTGGGAAACATTGTAAAATGTGTTATAATTCGAGTGGGAACTGAAATACCCTCCCAGGCTGATGCTGTGTGTGGGAGCTGGGCTCTGGACCTTGAGCAGGACTCAAGGTGCCAGAAACCCTCAAACAGAGGCACAGCTACGAAACCTCTTCAAAAACGTTCATTTTTTAATTCATGCCAAACTCTTCTGGGTTAGTTCAGCTCTTCTTTAGTAATACAACACGGGCAGGGAGAGGCAAGCTTTTGTAAAGATATAAATGTGAGTCAACTTTTAAACTATTTACCTTATAAGCTGCTTATGAGCCCAGACTTTGCTCTGAAAGCCTCATGTAAAAAAACCTTGTATTATTTCAGAGAACACAGACAATTGCCCTGAAGTTTCACTGGTTGGAGTATTTCATTGTGTGTGTGTGTGGAGGGGGCTTGGCTTTCCATGAATGGGGCCACACCTACAAGAAAATCTGTCTCCATTCCAAAAAACTCCAGCAAACACGGAGAGAACCTGGGAACTGGATGTTATGAGGCCGTGCTTTGCTCCCTGGGGAAATGTTATTTGCTTTGCAGAGTGGAGTCCTGGAAGATTTGGACAGAACTGAGTTATGTAGTCTTAATATGATTGAAGAACTATCTTGTTGACAAGTGCAGAATTATAGATTGGAATCCATTAGCTAAAAGGGCCCACAAACATTTGAATAATGGCACTCACATTTTTTCCATTGGGCTATCAAACAAAGAATCCACTAAAAAAAAAAACTTCTTAGAATCCTGTAGTTGCAATTTAAAGAGACTGAATTAAATTTCCTTGCACTATAGATATGAAAGCTTTTTTTTTTTTTTTTTACCTCCTATTAGAAAAGGGAGTTTTGGTCCGTGCTGCTACACTTGGAGCTGTGTATTTTTGGCAGCTGAAGAAAGTACGAGTATTTTGTCACAAACGTAAATGTCTTCTGCTTAATTCCAAGAGGAAAGGCATCGAATTAATTTGGTGTCAAAGGCAGAGTTTAAAGGAGCAGGCCTGTTAGGGAGCAGAGCAATCCCTGTGGGAAGAGGCAGGTGCTGAGCTGATGGAATTCAGCTGTGCCATGGAATTCCTGCTCAGACTTGGAGCTTTTACCTGCTCTCATCGTGCATTTGCCATGTTCCCAAGGTGCTTTATTCCAGATATACCCCAGAGCTGATGAACTGGGTGGGGATGCTGTGGTTGGTCTCGTGCTGTACCTGGGGGCTGGCTCAGGTGTGGGGCTTCAGGTGGGAACTTCAGCAGGGTTAATGAGTGGGTAATTATCAACTGTCCCTGAAGGAGGGGGTTTATGGGATTATATAAACTCCCTGAGCTGGGAGGGATTCATAGGAATCATCCAGTCCAGCAGACCCCCCAACAACCCCACCCTGGGCATCCCTGGGAGTGGTGCCCAAACACTCCTGGAGCTGCCTCGGGGCTGTGCCCATTCCCTGGGGAGCCTGGGCAGTGCCCAGCACCCTTTGGGGGAAGAACCTTTCCTGATATCCCCCCTAAATCCCTCCTGGAACATCTCCAGCCTTTCCCTGGGTCACCAGAGCAGAGATTGGAGCTTCCCCTCTCAGGGAAGCTGCAGACAGTGATGGGTCTCTCCTGTCTCTTACATTGCTCCAGGGACATCATAATCTCCTCCTGTAGGTGCCACATCAATATTTCTAAAATTAAAAAAAAAAAAGTTTGGGAACTTGAGGTTAGTTTAGAAAGCTCCAATCCATCCCTTTTCACATGGATGGGGAATTGCTGTTGCACCAAGCAGAGCTGAAGGCGGCGGGGAGGAAGAAATCTTGTTGATTTTTTGAGTCTCTTTCCTCATCTTTTGAGTTCTTCTCTTCATCTTGCAGATCTTTTGTGGGTGAGCCAAATGTAATCAGGTTTGGCTCACTTGGAGGAATTAGGATGACTGCAAAGTATGCCAGATTTCAAAACAATTTCTAACAGTTTCTGTGATACTGTGTAAGCAACTGAAAATTGACATGTTGTGTTGTGCCCAAGTCAGCCAACTGCTGTCACTGAATAATTAGATTCTCTAGAAGAAGAGAAAGGGGTTTTTTTTTCTGAACAGAATTATTAGAAAATAATGTAGTAGCTATTTTATATAGGGATAGACTCAAATTCTTCTGCTCTTACAAGCAAATTTTTAAAAATAGTTTGCATCTGGGCCTCAAAAGTGTCTTTCGTGTATTTTTATATATAAAAGTATAAATAAGTTGTTTGGGCATTTTTATGCCAATGTGCGTGATACTTGCACATGGAGAAGTCATCGTTGCAGATGGTTTAATATTGTTTTTCCTAATAGGAATTAATTATTCTCTTTAATTCTTTTTATTTCATATGGCACATCAATTCTACAAATTGAGTTCTAATATCAGACATAGGTCATGATCTAATTATAGCTGGATCTGTCAGGGAGTTATGACATTTGTGGGATAGATTTAGTGCCTGATTCCCCAGGAACTTCTGCTTCTGCCAAGTTCTGCTTCTCCCCTCCGAGCTGGGGAGAGCTGAGCTGCTCTTCCTCCTTGGCCTTCATCCCTCGCACCCCTCTGGAATAACGAGGCACTGCCACAGCCAGGAGACACAGGGGAGGAACCCTGGTCCACTAAAACCACTCCCAGTCACATTCCCAGCCCTCTGGAAATGCTGCTCCTGTCTGGAGGGAAGATCTGGAGCAGATCCTGGGGGGACTCTGCAGCTTTGCATCAGCTGGAGACGTGGATGGGAGCTGGAGAGAAATATCAGTGAAATGCTGGTTTTGGAGCAACTGCAGTGAAATTGGAGTAATTGAAAATACTGGGATTTTTTTTCTATTGCTCATATTTTCTAAGCTGTCTCATTGTTTTGATGATTTTAACAAAAAGCAGCACAATTTTAAAACTGTTGTTTTATTTTTGTCTTAGTCCAAGCCTTATCTGATAGCACCTTCTCGTGTATCCATTTTAATTGAATGACCCCTTCCAATTTATTGTTTGAACTTTCTTCTCATAAGGGCCCAGAGTAATTCTTAAAGCTATAGAAACTCTAGTTTTGCCAATATTTTTAGCAAAAACAAAGCCCAGTGCAAAAACTTACATGACAGCAATTAATGGGAAATATTTTTATTCTGGAAGTGTTTTTTCCGTTGGTCTAACTCTTGCCAGAGACTCCTCAGACTGTAAATACTTCAGAAGATGATGGTAGGGATAAATATTATGTACTTTTGAAACTTCTCTTCCTTTTTCTCCAATTAAATGCAGCTGCAAAATTCAGTTAATGGTACTGGAGAGGCTGGAGATGGGACTCTTCTTTCTGCCCTGAAAATCCTCGCCTTTATTTCTTTAGATCCAGCTGTAAAATTCCTCATACTTTTCTGGCACTGTTACAAATGAGAGATAAATAATAAACAGTTTCTCCCAGGGCATCCAAAGCTCTCCATATATATAAATCTATATTAACTCCAAGGTTAATGATGGCTTTCCTGCTTTATTGGCGGTGGGGAGCACTTCTTGAAGGAAATCCTAAGTGCTAAAGTCTCTTCTCAGAGGTTCTTAAGCAAAATGAGACTTTAAGTTTTGACCATCCTATTTCGCCACATGTAAAAGAAAAAAAATCATAATTTGTTCTATTTGTCAGCTGGGGAAAGAAATATTTTTTATTTCCCCCAAGTTATTTCATATCTGTGACATCCCTAATTTGATTTGGTCTTGCAGAGAGAAGTGCTGCTGTTCTCATTAGTACTTTGCAGCTCTCCCTTCCCTGGCTGAGGTGGAAGCAGCTTTAAATCATGTGGGAGAGCGGGGAAGGGAAAAGAGAGAAAACAAGCTTTTTGAACCCTGTAATGTAAATTTGCAGACAATTATTCATTATTAACTGCCTGAAGCATCACACCTCTCTCACCTTTGCTGGAATGTCTGAACATTAGGGTAAACAACACGCTGCTGTCTTATCATAATGCGGTTTGCTTCACTGCAGCAAGAACTTGTCAGAAACAGATTGTGATGTTGACTTCTCAATAGGGGGAAAAAAAAGGGCCTAAATTAGACTTCTATAAAAAGAATATTGCATATTTATTTCCACAATAACACCAAGGAAAAACGTTAGTCAAGAAGCAAGCAATTGGGTGAATAAATAAGCTTGTCTTTGTTCTCATCAATTAAGTTATTACATCAGTTGGAAAACCAGTGAATTATAATACAGATGTTTAATGAAACACTGCTGTGCCTATAAGTCAAACTCCTATTTTGTGGTGTGATTTTGGCTGCATAGTTTTGTGTGTGTTAAACCGTATTTATTAGCTGATACCCATTATTATTTTGAGCAAGGTATAATTCAGTTGTCAGGCTCCAGCTCTGGGAAGGAGATTTAATCAGTGAGAGCCCGCTTTGCTGCTGAGCATAAAACAATGCGGGTTTCATGAAGCAATCACACCAGTGTGAAAAAATGGGATTAATTAGTATTGTACAAGAACAGGCAGCATGCTCATTAAAACCTTGTGAGCTGCCTCTTGATAAACTGCCACTTGATAGGGCCGCATTAATGTGACAAGGCAAAGACTTTATTTCCAAATCCTTTCTGATTATATCTCACTTTTAAGTTACCTGAATTGACTCTCTAAGGCTTTAGGAATACAAAGATCAAAATTGCAGCGAGAGATCCCCAAGACACCTGGACAAAGGAGCCGTGCTCAGATAGCGAGCCTTCAAAAGACAACTTTTTTTTTTTTTGAACTCCCATTCAAACATAAATCAATAGCTGTACAATGAGGCAGCTCCAAAGGTGGTAAATTTGCATTTACACTCAGCAGGTTGGGCTGGAACTTATTTGCCGATTAGCAGCTACCTAATGAATCCCCTCTCATCCCGTGCCTATCTGCTTACCGAGGCCTTCATCTGTTTGTCAGTGCACAAAGTCTGATGAATATTCCTACAGCTCCTCCAGGCTCCCAGGGAAGGGGAGAACAAGGTGGGCACTCCCAGCTCAACATCTGTTTCTGATAGTTCAGCTTGGCCACTGAAGAACTCCTGGTCATATTTCTTTTTTTTTTTTTTTTTTATCCTTTCCTTTAGGAAACGCTCCCAAACTAAAGATGTAGATCCCTACGAGTGGATTTGTTTCTACATGACAAAACATAATAGGAGACATGCCTGAATAACAACAGTAAATGTTGGAGAGGATGTATTTTTGATCTCGTGCATTTTCCTTTAGGCACAATGTTTTATTCCTTCCTGAATTTGTAGTGGTTCTGATGATTTACTTGCACATAATCTTGGCTTTGCTTTTTTTTTTTTTTTTTGTTGCCTTTCCTATTTGAGAATTAGTGGCTCTAATGAAATTACAGCTGAACTTGTAATAGTTAACCAGATCTCTCAGCTGTTTCACGATGCAGAGGTGCTCCAAGATGCTGACTTTCCATGTAGCTTTAGCTGACATTGTATGTAAGGCAATTGTAAAGCAATAGAGTTACCTGTCAGCATATATTTGTAGGTGTGGAAAATGCCACTCAGAGAACACAGATCTCGTATTCCCTGAAGCTTTTTCCCAACTATTTTATTTTTTAAGCAAAAAACATCTTGTTAAACCTCAACACCCTATTAAAGCAACGCCATCCAGCACCAAGTCAGAGGATTCAGTCACCAATTACGGATTGTTTGCATCTGTAGAGGTGCAATCCCACCCAGAGCTGCCAGGGAAAGCAGAGGCTGGAGGGCAAAGCACCTGAGCTGGCTGGAGAGGGACGAGCAGGACGCTTTGCAAAGTGATGTGTTGCAATATTATTAATTTAAGCCCTTAGATTTCATTGTTGTGATCTGGGTTACATGATGCAATGCAAGATGACAGCCATTGAATTAATAGAAAATGGGATTCATCTCCTGAAATTTCACACAAAATAGAAGTAGGAGACAGACAAAATAAAGGGAGATGGATAGACAGACTGATAATGCCACTAATACTTTTAAATTTAAATCGAATGGGTGAGATAATTTTAAACATTAATGGTATTTATCAACAGTGTGATAGCAGGGAGGGGGGATCACACTCCCTCCCCTCTCTCTCTCTCCTTCTTTCTCTTTCTCCCTTTCGTTGATTGCTTTGTTGAGCAAGTCAGTGAATATTTTACACTTTGTTTCTTTTATTTTAGCAAATGAACTGCCTCGAGCTAATGTAGTGTAAGTGGAAATTTCAAGCACCAATGTCTGCTGCATGATCCAATAATAGGAACTTTCCTTCCCTCCCAGCTCTGTAACGCAGTGTAACAGCAAACTCCCAGTGCCTCCAGGTAGTCACATGCCTGATTTATGATTATAAACTATAGCTCTGGAAGAGGTTAGCTAGGTAGTTTAAATCATTGCTTTCTCTCTAATGAACTGGGGTCACAGAGAAAATACTCCACGCAACAGCCTCAGCTGGGTGTTACTTATGCCCTGCATCCTCCTCCTCCTCCACGTGTTCAGCTGGGATCGTGTTTTTAGGGGATTTTGGTGGTGAATGCCAGTTTAGGAAGTGCTGTTCCTGAACATTGAGATGAGTTTTCCTGCTGTTGTTTGTCATTTGTCTCGGTGTGAGTTGGAGGCAGGTGCCTGCTCCAAATGTGGTGGGGACAGCAGCAAAATGGGTAAAAAAGAGAAAGTCAAGACTGACCCCCAGAGAGCACGAGGAGTTTCCTTGCCCAGGAACAATGAGCTGAGGTGATGAACTTGTCTGAAATCTCTGTCAGACCATTGTACTGGTATCGAAATGGAATTATAACGATGTTAAAGATGCAAATAGGGGAATAGTCAAGATATTGCTGCAGATAGAAACCGATTCCAGACTGATGTCGTGGATCTTGGAATTGAGGGGAGGTTGGGATTGGTGTGTGAACTCCAGGTAGGCCTTGTGCAAAGAGGTTTCTCACAGCAGACCCCTGAAAGCCTTGCTGACCTCGACAGCAGTGTTTTGGTCATATTTTCATAAAAATCAACTCTTTTCAGGGAATTTTCCCCCATGGATTCAGTAGGGATGGACTTTTCCCAGCACACAGCCTGTGAAGCAGTTGTTGCTGTGACTGAAGTCCATTATTTGTAACCCTCTCACAGACACCACAACCCACCTTTCTCTTTCTGTGTCCCTCGCTGGCTTAGTGGGGTATCAGACACTCCATGTGCATTCACACAGCTCTTGTCCTTCGAGTGCATCAAAGAAACTGCTCCTGCCACCCTCTTCCTAAAGCAAATTCCACAGTTTGGAATTAGGGAGGTGAAATTCTCCCCATCAGCCACTCAAACCAAGACTTGGTGGGGAGGTAGAGGTGTCTCCCCAGTGGTATTTAGATTCGAATGTCCGTATTTAGGAGGAGTTTTAAGTCAAAATGAAGGATTATTTTAGCAATCCATAACATCTGCATTTGGCTTTCTTCTATCAACTAAAGCCTGAGGTGACATCAGTACCTGGGGCTGGTTCTTGGCTGTTCTTCCACGTCTGAGGTCCAGCTTTGATGGAAGCCATGCAGGACTAAAGAGCCCCTGAGTTCTTTCATACAGAATTGTTACTTCCCTGGTTATTCCCTGCTGGATGCTGCTGCCTCCATGAAATTTGAAGCACCTGCCCCTTTGGAACAGCTTCCTTTTCTTCACGCCACTTCTGTGCCTTGTCACGATCATTTTGGATTCTGATCTTGTCCCCCAGCTCACTCCCAAGCTGATGCTGTCTGCAGATGTAATAAGAATAATCTGTGCTGTCGATGAGGTCACTAATGGAAATATTGAATAGCTCCAACCCCAGCCCCTGTGGAGCCTCACTTTGTGCAGCCCCATCCTGCCCATCAACCTTTGATGAACACTCTGAGTGCAATTTGGACACTGATTTTGTACCCACACCAGCATTGGTTTAGCTGAACCACATTTCCTTGAGTACAAGACGTCCTCCAGCCATCAGGAATTTCTCTAAAAGTTCCTGGTGTCTATTGCTTTTTGTCCACACAACCTCTCCTTCCTTGTAGAAGTAAATTCAGTCTTCATGAGCAAAATGTAAAACTCTTCGTTATCTTTACACAACGCAGAGAATTTGTTCCAATTTTCCCATAAATTTAAAAGAAGGAAATTTCTTTATAATCTCCCACTTAGTTCTTTTCCTTATTCCCTTGACTTCCATGTTTTGTCACTTTACCCATTCTTTAGCATTTCTCAGGAATAACTATTAGTACCTCTGAGCTTTCATTGTTTGAACAGTGGAGGGTGAGGGAGAAAGAACTATACAAAGCAGGAAAATTATTTTAGAATAGCTAAATAGCCCAAATATTTTCTAAGCTTTCTTACCAAATTCTGGACGTTGTGGTGACACTCAACTCACTCCCAAAAAGAGTTTTTGGCCATTCTGAGGCCATCTGCCAAGGCTTTCTCCACCTTTTTGAGTTGAAGCAAATTGAAAAGCTTCTGCAAACCAATTTCCCTTGGACTTCCCTATGAATTAGTTACAGAAGCAGCTTTTTTGGGTTCTGCCTTTTGTATCTCAGTTTGTATCTTGAATTTTCTTACTCTGTACCTTGGGCCTCGCCTGCAGAGTCAGAATCTCTCATGAGCTTTGCAGTTCGAGTCTCCCATTTCCTCACAACGTTTTGTGCACCCAATCTTTTTGTTTTGGTAGCTCAGGGAGGTTCATTCCACCAGGGACAGAGAAACACTGACCCACCCATAACTGCTCCCTTTGGAATAGCCCAGGACACTCTCTCCTGTGGCTTCAGTACCTTTATTCACAATCTGCTGTTTCCTCAACGTTTCCCCTCAGTTTCTGGCATAAATGTTGAAGATTGGTATGAGGCTTGGAATTGGATTCAGAAGTGCTCGTGCCAATCTGCAGGAAAAGGATAAAATCAGAATAGTTCCTTCTCCCAGCTCAGCTGCTGTCAAGTGGTGGATTGACACAGTGCAGTCCTTCAGAACTGCAGCTGCTCCATCCAAGATTCAATTTGGGCCCTCTGTGTAGCAGGGAGAAATATTTCTCTGCTGTAAATCACTTAGTTCAGACAGAATCCTCAAGTTGTTTTCATGCAGAATCATAGAGGGACCTAATTTTCTGTGATGGCTGCTTCAGTTATTGCATCACAAAAATTCCTCACTACGGAGCAGCAGGTTTCATTCATTCCATCAGCACCTATAAATAAGGGTTGTGACTGGAATGGGTCGTGAGTGTTCCTCCTGGGAAAACCACACATCGCATTATCTGCGAGGAAAATGTGTTTTAAATTGCATTCTTCCAACTCCATCCTGCCTGCTGCAGAGTTCATCTCTGAGCATGCTAAATGGCATCCTCAACACCCCTGCTGCAGCACGGAAAAGCATGTTTCCAAATGCTCGTGGAATAATTCAGGTTGCAAGGGACTCCTGGAGGTCACCTTGGTTCACTTAGAGGAGGTATCAGTTGGCACCTCAGAAATGTAATGCGCCCCAGAGATTAAATTGGGAATTTAATTTAATTCCCATTAAAATGGGGATCTGCTTAAGTGTCAGGACTCTTTGGGCATGGCGTGGAAATCGGTGGGAGTTTACAGTAAAAACTCAAGGGTGCTTCAGCTCTCTCTGTGGGGAAAAAAAGTCTTTTTAGAGACTTTTCACGCCAAAATTCCCAAATCCCAAATTATTCATTATTTTTCACAGTTTTGGAAATCTGCTTGCATGCACTAAGGAATGATCCTGGAAATGTTTGAGTTGAGTCTTGACATCAGCTGTCCACGAGGGAAGATGCTGCTGGCTACAATTTGTGTGGACAAAACACAGGAAAACACAAATTAAATGTGTTTTCTTTGTCTGACTTATCCTGTGGATTTGGAGCTTTACTTTTGAGCTTTGGCTTTTGTGCATTGCAGTCCACCTGGCCATGGAAAAGTGGGATCAGGGTTGGAGGAGACCTTTTTCCAACTTTTCCAAGGCTGTTGTGTGTGAGCAGGACTGGCTGAGGAATTAATTTCTCGTGAGCTCTGAGCAACAAAATCTCTTCTTCCCCCAGGATCTCTGTGCAAACCAAGCAAAGAGCCAACACCTTGTGGAACCTGGAAAAGGGAGCTGCACCTCTGTGGGTCCGTGGGTGCCACAGAAACCACCCCTGTCTGCGTGTCCAGCTGCTGATTTCTAAGCCAGCTCTCAGGTAGGACACCTTTGTTATGAAATATTTGGGAAATAAATAAAAAGTGCTCAGGAAAATGGAATTACGCAGAGGGGAAAAGCGTTTGTCACCCTTGACTTCCAGCTGCACACAACTCTGGTTGTTATTATTATTTTAAATTGTGTGTCTCTATGTAATGGTCTGTCCAGGAGAAAAAAATATCACATTCTCTAGTATTAAATAATCAACATCCACAGATCTTGGCTATCCTTTATCATTATCCTTATGTTTGTAATATAAAATACAAGTTGATGCTCTCAAGTTCCATCTTTGAGGGCCTTTCTTCTTTCTGCTATTCTGAGAAAACCTTCAGCTGTTGTCCTGAAATAATCCCGTGTGTTGATCTGCTGTTTCCATCTGGAAAAGGGCAAAATGATTCCCTGAAGGAGAAATCCTTATGATGCTCATTGGAAAGGAGCCTAAAGGAGACCATCCAGAATTTTAACAGCTCTTGAGTTTGCAAGGTGGAGAAAGGAGTTGGGTCTCATTGTCATCGTGTGCAGCTGATGCTGACCCATTGAGTTTAAGCAAATTTTAAAATCAAAGCTGTAATCTGTATTTTGATACAGTCCTGGCCATTTTGGCTTTGCCAATCAGCCAGAGTGTTTCAGCAGCTGTCAGAAGGATAATTCTCACATGGGTTGGTCACAGAATTAAGCATTTTAGAGGAATATCATATATAAATATTTCTGGAATATCAGGATATGTCAGCAGTGTGTGGTGTTAATGACTCACCTGGTACGGTAGAGTTGATGCTTCTGGATTTTATGGAAAAGACATTTTAATATATAGTAATTATGAAAATACTCTGCACCCTGTATGACCCAGCTGAGGATGCTGGAAGAACTCAGATTCAGATAGGAAGACTCAAACCTCAGGTAAAGTCTGGGATAACGTTTGTGTGAGCACTCAAAATAATCAGCAGGTGATGAAGAACCTCTCTAACAGCAAAATTCCATTGTGGATCTCCTGGACTCTGAGGGGGCTCACTCTGCTGGTGTTTTAATAATAAAGGGGTTGGTGTTGGAACATAAACTCTGTGCGCAAGTTATGGGAATGCCCCCGGTGTCAGAGCTGTGGGAAATGCACCAGCCCCAGGCTGGAGCTCGTACAGAATATTGCTGTGCCATGGGATCCCTTTATCTGCGTCCTGGATGGGCTGGCAGTGACTCCCCAAATGCCTGCAGCTGGTTCAGAGAGGATCCTAAGAGCATTTTAATGGCCCAAGTCGTTGCTGGAGAAGTGGAAATCGGTGCTGTGCCCATTCCAGGGAGGAGGAGTGGCTCTGAATGGGCTTGCTCTTATGAGAAGAGGATTTTAGAAAAATTCTCTGTGTGCGAGGCAGATCCTACAAATGTGGTGCCACCCTGCAGTGGGGTCTGCTACCCCCTGTTTTCCTGCAGGGAAAGGTGAATTTGCTTTACCCTGGTTAGGTCTGGGCTGAGCCTGAGCTGTGCTGTCTGTCCAAGGCAAGAGGAGGGATGGGGAGTCGATGCTGCACCCCTCATTTCACCCCTCTCTGGTGCAGCACCAGCCCCCACCACCTCCCCTTCCACCCCTTCCCCTCAGCCCATCTCCCCCAGAAATCTCCTCCTCACTTTAGCAGGGATGGATGGATGGATGGATGGAGGGAGGGATGGAGGGAGGGAGGGAGGGATGGATGGAGGGATGGAGGGATGGAGGGATGGAGGGATGGAGGGATGGAGGGATGGAGGGATGGAGGGATGGAGGGATGGAGGGATGGAGGGATGGAGGGATGGAGGGATGGAGGGATGGAGGGATGGAGGGATGGAGGGATGGAGGGATGGAGGGATGGAGGGATGGAGGGATGGAGGGATGGAGGGATGGAGGGATGGAGGGATGGAGGGATGGAGGGATGGAGGGATGGAGGGATGGAGGGATGGAGGGATGGAGGGATGGAGGGATGGAGGGATGGAGGGATGGAGGGATGGAGGGATGGAGGGATGGAGGGATGGAGGGATGGAGGGATGGAGGGATGGAGGGATGGAGGGATGGAGGGATGGAGGGATGGAGGGATGGAGGGATGGAGGGATGGAGGGATGGATGGATGGATGGATCCGTCAGGCACTTTTGGTGCACTGGATGCCAACAGACCCCAAAAATACGAGTTGAGGTCGTGGGCTGTGCCTACTTCTAGGGCAGAGTTTTCTCCCCCCTGATTTATACACAGCAATCTTGTGACAGCCGCTTTAGTCCGAGGGGATGTAAATCTTTGGATTTCCGCTCATCTGGAGAAGTTTCTGCACCCTGAATACCACGGATTTTTAGGGATTGCTGGTGGGGCCCCAGTTCTGGATGTGATCCTCTATCTTCACCCGTCTCCAGTTATCCAGAGATAATCAGATATTAGAGAAGGTTGGAAATTTGTCTCCTATTAATAATTTAAAAAAAAAAGTGATAAAAGACTCTGATCTTGCCAGTGTCATAAGTAATGTCACTTAGTAAAGTGACTGGCACTAGCTGTAGGCTCAGATATGCCAATTATAATTAAAGCCATTATTTTCAAATACAGTTCAGTTTATTCCTGGGGAAAAGTAAAGAGAATTTTAGAGTGACAAATCTCTCTGGAAAATGCAAACTTGACAAAAAGGCTGTGCTTTTAGACTACCTGCAATAATTTGGTTTCAGGTTGGAAATGAATATTATGTTAAAACATATTCTTTAAAATGAGTGTTGACCAACCTATCATATTGTACAACATCCAAATCTGTTGTGTCTGTCAGAATCATCTGGAGGAAGCTCCTGATGAGTTACAAGGCAAGAAATGACATTTACTTCTTAGATCAACAGCTCTCAAACATCTCTAGTGTGGTTTTCAGACAGGTTCTGAACCACCATCCATTACAAATCTGATGCCCACTCACAGATTGAAAGATAACCAAATCAGCACTTACCTTTCAGAATTAAAACTAAAGATTTGGTGCTCTTTTCCAGGTAATTATGGTCTGTTAATGGAGAATTATTGATAAAACTGGGGGTTGGTTCTTCCCCTCCTCATGCCCAGGGAATGTTGTATTTTGTGTAACCCCTGAGGCACCACTGACCCTTGGGAGGTTCTGTGCCTAAACCAAATTCTCAGGGGTGACCACAGGAGGGACAAACCCTACCACAGCTCCCTGAGCAGCCACTCCTTCCCTGGGAAGGACAGACCCCACCAGGAGGGGAAAGGAAGGGACACCAGGGATGTCCCAAACGCCCCAAACCCTACCCAGGGCATGTCCCAGAGGAATCAGCAGGGTTGGGTTGGGTGCAGCTCCTCAGCCCGGAGCTGGGGGCAGGTGATGAACAGAAATTCTGTCACTGACCTTTGCCTGTGCTCCCTGGGGATTCCTCTCCTCCTGGCCTTGCTGTGGCTCCGTGGGCTCAGGGCAGGTTCTGAGCCCCAGCAGCATCTCCCCTGCCCAGGTGCTGCTGCTCCCCAGGGATCTCCTGGATCCCGACTGCTGTGCACTGAGCTGAGGGCTGAGGTGGACACCAGGCACTGATAAAATTCCTGCTTGCGCTGCAGGTGACTGGGGTCTAGGCAAGAAAAGTTGCTGCAGCTGAGTTTTTTTCATTCTTGTCTACTGCACTGGGCAGCTGTTTTGTTATTATTGGCAGCCTCGGAAGCTTGGCTTTGTTTTCTGCCCTGTAATCTCGTGGTGCTGTCCCTCCTGTTCCCAAACCCTCTGCTCAAGAGTGTTTCCATTCCATATGATTAATAGCTCGTGGGAGTGATCTCTATTAAGGACTCAAAGCTCAATTTCAAATACTTTTGTGGCGCTTCTGGTGGGCCTTGCTGGGATAAATTAAGCCTATTTTTCCCCTGATTGCTTCGTTGGATCTCTTTGTAACTTCACCTTGTATTCCTTTCTGTTCAATACTTTTCAAAGTACTGAGAGTTTAAAGAGGTACAATAAATCCCAGATCAGTTTTTAATGACCATGGTAAGCCTGCTTGTAATATGTCAGTAAGCTGAGCCTAAAAGCCAATGGGGAATAGGCCATTTCTGCCTTAGTAATTGCCTCCACAGAAAGATTTATAATGTCATTATCTGAATCTACAAGAAATAACTCATAGAGCTGAAATACCCTAAAAAAATATTACAATTCTCTTAAAATCTAGTCATTCATAAATGCTAAATCATAAAACTTTTTTCAAGATGGTTTATGTTAAAAATAAAACACGGTCAAAATACAAATGTACTTTTTTTTCCTAATCAGATCCCTGCTTCTTTATGGATCTGTTTTCTGAGCTGGAGTTTGGGCAGGGGAATGGTGCAGAGCTCAGCCCTGCTGCAAACAGGCGGCTGCTGAGGAGCCACGGCGAGGACGAACCTTCCCAGTCATTTTTCTTTATTTGTGTGCGATTCCAGGGGGGAAGAGGGTTAGTTAGCAGCGCGATAAAATTAATTTTAGCAATAAAAATCAGTCCCCCCCCCTTCTCCTTCCACCATTTTCCCGTGGAAAGCCCCACTAAATGTCCTGATGGATGTACTGCAGTGCTGCTGAAGCCATTGCAGGCAGCTTCCCTTGCCCTCAGCATTCCCCAATCAGAAGATATCATTCATTTCTTTCAAAAAGCAGGAAATGTACTCTTCAATTTGTCTGGTGTTTAATAAAGTGCTAGAATTACCATAGCTACCCTCATCTGCTGCTGCTTTAATACACTGGGAGATTTATACTAATTTCAAGCAGACTATATTCCTCAGTGCAGCAAGCTTGTGCACTTAAAAGGGCACTGGCAGGGGGCTTTTTTCTTTTTTTAATCATGAGCTCCTCTAAGTAAGGACCTGATTTCTATCTCCCTGAAGATTTTGAATTGGTTTACTTTTTTTTTTTTTGCTGTGCTGTTTGTCCATAGTGTTCTGGTTTTGCCAAGGCTTTTTTTTGTTTGTTTGTTTTCAATTCTCTTTCACCCATTGTTTAAATAAATGTTATTCCCTGACATTTCTGAAGATGTGTTGTAACGCAGTTGCTTCAAAGCACTCGAGTGGTTCCTAAAATCAGTGAGAGGTTTCCAGTCTGATACAGTCTGATTCTCCCCTGAAGTTCAAATTAAACTTTTCCAGGGTCCAATATCTGCTCTTACACTGTAAATTATAGAGGCTAACACCCTTTTAAAGTGTGGCAGTTCTGTTATTAACTTGAATAGGCCCAGGATTTCATTCCATGTCCCATATACTTCAGAGCACAGACATATCCATAAGTAATAAATTATTACTCATTTCTGGTGAGCATTATAAACTTTCAGGTTCTTTGCCTCAAAGAAATGAGCTTCCTGAAACAGAAATTATTTCCCAGTCAGAGCTCTCTCATCTTCATAAAATCTCCTGAATGTGGGGTCTGGGAAAACAATACAGATCAATTGATTTCCTGAGTTTAAAAATTATTTATCAGGAAACAAATGTGTGCTTCTGCCTCTGAGAGTGTGCATCCAATTCTTATTGATATCAGTGGGAATATTCCTTTGCACAGAGATCAAAATTCCTTGTAATACACCCATCATTTGTGAGCCTCTACTGAGCACCTCTTTAGCTTTACTTTTAAATATTTCCCTGATTTCTGGGGCAGTGTGGTGGGTGCTTTTCAGCTCTGAGCTCCCTGAAGGAGTCGGTGACAACTAAATGAAACTGGAATTTAGTGTGCTCCATGTTAAGTTGATGTGTTTAGGAAAGGAAAAAAAAAAATCAGGTTTTCTCTGAAAGCCTCTTTTCCCTAAGAAATGCTGCACAGTGAGCACAAGCAGATTTCTAACTTGAAGTAAACTTGATTTGTTGTTGATCATTAGCTTTTAAAGCTAACCCGGATTGAGATCGGGGTATAGCAACTAAAATAAAAATCCTTACACCAAATCTAAAGCCCGTGGATGAACTCACAAGGTGACAGCCTGGACTGAGCTGTCTGGGGCCACATCCTGAAACCAGGACACTGCAAATTCCCTTTCATCAGCATTGCTGATAATAGGATTGTAGCAGGGAGAGAACCTCACCACAACGAAGGATGAAAGAATATAAAAATATCCTTTTGCTCCTTCTGTTAGCGACTCATCCTGCGAGAGCCAGGGTGCAATAATGACTGGGGCTGGGCTGGGATTAGGCTCTGCTTATTCGCTCGGTGCCATGCTTCCTCACTATTGTGTGGAGCAAATGTTTCCTGACAGGCTAACTGGGAGTGAGGGGAGGATGAAGGGCTCTGGTGATGTGCTGAACGTTGCAGTGGTTATTGGCAGCCTGGGGATGGGCTTTACCTCTGGCACAGTCAGAGCTGACCATCCCCAGAGCCCAGAAGGAGGAAGAGGAGCTGATGGGGTCTGGGTGCTCCCAGGGCTGCTCTGCCCCCGTAGATTCCCAGTGATGCCTTAGGTTTTAACTTTTATGTTTTCAAATCCTGTACTGCTTAGAGTGTAACTCTGAAGTTCCTTGGAGCCTGTAATTCCTGCTCTCTCGTACTGGGCAGACAGAACAAAGCCTCTCCAGGCTTTGCCTTCAAGGACAGCCAGGCTGTTCTAGGCCCAAAATGTGTAAACCAAAGATTCTAAGGGGGGCAAGCTGAGGGGAGTTACATCGTTAAACTGGGGCTTTAATTGGAGAATGAACCCTGATATGCAAATGATCCAAACCTATCAAAGTGTGAAGAACTCGTGACCTGGGGTCCATCTTGGGGTCCAATTTTTGGAAGCAGCCTCTGGCTCCCCCAGGGTGTACCTTGAAGGCCCTTCAAATAAATACCTGTCNGGTGCTTATTCTCCCTCCTGTCATGGAAATCATTCCTCAGCTCTCTCATTCGTACGTTCCATCAGGAGTGTTTTAGCCTGAGATCTTTCAGAAACGATTAGCAACTGTCACAGTGGTGCTGTTTGCAGCTGTGCAGATGAAGTCTCCTGGGATCTGATCCATTAGCAAGTCTGGATCCAAAGCATCTCCTGGAGCTGGACCGCTGGGTGCCAGGGGAGCAGTGCTCATTTCAGCGAGTGCAGGCGGCCGTGTGCCAGCTCCTTCCTCCTGCAGCAACAGGAGGCTTTGGGCCACGTGCAGGAGGCAGTTCCCTGAAATCAAAGTGCTTTTCCTTCCCACACGATGCTCCGTGTGATTCCCAGGCAGCAGGCACAGGACAGGCTATGTCTCATGCAGAGCTCAGAGTTCTCTTTCCTGACATCCCCTTCTTGACCCCAGGCTGGGAGAGCTGCAGCCCCAGCCCTGGATCACAGGGCTCTGATGGTAAAGGCTGTTCCTTGCCTTGGCAACCTGTTCTTCACCGCTAGGAAAAAAGCTGTGACTCCTCCAGGAAGTGCCCTGTTGTTGTTTTTTCCCCACTGTTTCAAAGAGAATGTCAAGTTCACAGAGCCTCAGCACTCAGGATGCCTGTGCACAGTTCAGGACTGAGGGATGCTTTCAGAGCATTTCAGGAAACCTTTTTTAATTTATTTTTTCAAAAATAAAAGGTGTTGAGTTAAGCAAATGGCATCACTGTTAGTGTTGGGAAGGAACGCCTTGGTCTGTGCAAGTGGAGTAATTAGTTATGGGTGAGAAATCTCATCATGAGACATCTTAAGATGTGGAAAAAGGACCCAAATAACTCATAAATACACGGCCAATTCATTCTGTGCTTCCCTGAAGAGGGCAGTTCTGGGAGGGAGGTAAATGGGGAAAATTAAGTTGCTTGTTGGAAGCATTTAAAGCAGGAAAGAGCTGGAGAGACAGCCCAGGAAGGGCAGACAAAGTGCATGACTTAAAATTCCTGTGCTGTGCTGGCTCCTACAGAGTTACCAGAGTTTTGTTCTGCTTTCTCTCTGCTGTATCATACAAATAGAAAATGTGCAAAAATCGTAGGTGAACAGCGTAAGGTTAAATCACCTTTGAATTTTTTTAGAAACCACAACAGTGTTCAGGGCAGTTTAAGGCCTTTATTTCTGCCTGGTTTCCTGCAACTTTCCACTCTCCAAACCCAACTGCAAGAGGGAGTTTGGATAAATTACTCTGACACTGGCCCACGTGCAACGTATTCCAGTGAAATATAAGTGTACAGGTCAAAAGAGAAATATTTAATGGGGGTGTTTAGCAGTTGGTGATGGGAATGGAGAGCTCAGAACACACCAAGACAGAGCAGTTAGTGCATCTGTCACAGACATAAATCAGCCACACTCCCTCTGCATTTCTAATTGTCTCCCTAAAAAGGTTTTAGTCAACCCCTTAAAATGATGATCACACAAATGCATTTTTATATCGCCTGTTTGCTTTTAGTTATGCAAATTTGTTCAAGAGAAACGATGTACTCAAAATGCTCTAAAATTTTTAAACCCTACAGATGTCTGTAGTGTGAGAGAATGCTAAGAAAAAATTAGTACTCTTTATCCAGACATGGGAATGCTCTGATTTGGGGCTTAAAGCTGGTTCTGGGTCCAAATAAAATAAGGCAGGAACAGGGTCTGAGGAGAGCATTATTGTGTGGGTTGATGGTATTCTTCAGGCATCCCTTTTCAACAGCAGCTTGCTACAGGAGTGGATTAAACTAGAGATGAAAGCCTCCAGTCAGACGTTTTTCTGCACCATTATTAAATTAATTCATTAAATATGGTAATTGAAATGAACTTTCCAGAGTGCACAGGCCACTTTTTACAAAGCCAATTAACCCTCTAAAGAACTTGGGTTTAGCAACAGTGGCCAGAGCAGCTTTGGAACATCCAGGCCTTGGTTCTGGGGTTCAAAGTTGTCCTTGAGTGTTTGGGTATCCCCACCCTGGGGTGGAGATCCTGGCGTGGCCTCAGCCCACAGAACATCCCTGTGCTGGAAAACACGAGGCTGGTGAGCGTCTGTCACTGCCAGGACACATCTCTGGGAGCAAATCTTGTTAGGATTGGAGACTCTGAGCTCAGGCATGAAGCTTTCAGTCAGGAGCTTGTGTGTTTGACCTCCACACTCGTCTCTCAGAGCTGTCAGTGCTGCAGAGCCACAGGAATTAAACGGAGCAGGGTTTGTGCTGTACCTGCTGCAGGTGGGGCAGGACACATCCCTCTGCCAATTCCTGGCAGAAACCACGTCCCTGTGGCACACCCCTGGCCACCAGCAGTGTGGGGATGTGGTTTCTGCAGCAGTCTGAGCTTGTGAGAGCCCTCTGCTTGGTTGTGATTGCCCTAAAAGCTGAGTTTAGCTGAGTTTGTGTTCCTCTGGCTGGGCTGAGCCCGTGCTCTGGCTTGGAGAGGGCTTCAGCATCCCTGGCATCTTCCACAAGCACTGAGTTAACCAACACCGATGGAGGATGTAAAAATCAGAATTCTGCATAGGACACAGTGATTTTTTAGAGCTCTGCATGGCCCCAGATCCCCCCAGAGCTGCTGCTGGTGTCGGTGGGCACTGCTCAGCCATCGTCTGTCAGGCCATTGGAATTCAGAGCTGGAGCACTCAGCCCTTGGAAAACAGCCTGCACTGGCTGATTTACAGCACTGGAGAGCTGATTAAAAATGTCACTCGTTAAAAAGGTATCTTTTATTATAATTGCTAAATATTTTTTGGTGTGGTTAGTGGGATTCACCTTTAAAGTGATGGATGTGCTCTGGCTCTCCTCCCGAGCTGCCGAGTCCTTGGCTCTGAGATTTGTACCCCGGTGGCAGAGGCGTTGCAGTGCTTTGCATTTTCACGTGCTCTCTCTCCTCAAACTGAGGAATATCAGCACTTTCTTCGGGATGGGGTAGGATTTGGAACCCTGGCTTTGGGTCCCAAGGACCAGTTTTCTCTCTAAACTGAGAGAAGTGGTTTAACTCCTCCCCTTCCCTTTCACAATGTTTTGCAATTGAACCTCTCTGTCATTAAATATTCCAGGATTCCTGTACAAAAAGCATTGCCTCCAGCCAGCTGAGAGTTGTAGGATTGAATTTTCCAAACACTGAGAAGCTGCATTTCCAAACAACACAAGAGAAATGTGGCTGTGGCAGCAGTGTTTGCTGGGGCAGGGCAGGAGGGGAACAGAGGGAATTAAAATAAATTGATTGAAGGCGGGGGAAAAAATGGTTTTTTTCATCATCAGTGCAGGGATGTGCTGGTTGTGCTGCATGGGATGGAGATGGGGAAGGATGGGATAGACAGGAGGGAGGAGAGGGTGGCTAAGCCAGGACAGAACAGAGAGCAGCTCCTGACCTGTCAGAGATGTACCAGAGGGAACCTCATGGCTCTGCTTGGCACAGCAGGGCTGGGCTCTGGGGCCAATCCCAAGGAGAAGGAGACCAGCCTGGCTGAGAGGATGGGATCTGCATTTCTAGCAGGTTCCATGACAGGACAGATCCCTAAAGAAGCCACTTCCCAGCTGAACTGGAGTTTTTAACTCCTCTCAACTCTGGACTCTGCAGTCAGCCCTCCAATATCACCCTCAGAATAAGATCCTGCTTTTCTAGCAGAACAAAAGGACCATTAATGACACCAATTAACCAGTGTAATTCTCATTTACACCTCTTTATTACCTTCCACACACAGTATGTGATACATTATACATCCCATTAATTGTTAACATACACGCAAGTCAAGATCTTTTATTATCCTGGATCATCTATCATTGATACAGAGATATAGATATTTTATAGCTGAGCCAACTAACACTGGTGTAGAGCAGAATCTATAACCATTCCCACAGCAAATCTGATTGTGTTATTAAGCCCTTTAGAAGTGCTCAATATGTAATTTGGCCTCCTCCCAGATGGTATTTTAGAGAGGGGAACAAAAAAGTGAGATTTGGTATAAATTGTAATAATTTTGTAGGATTTTTTCTGAAAAATTGGAATTACTGTTGCCATTTTAAAGGCAGAGATGTTGAACTGTAAATTCCACTGATTTAGTGAGTGCAATTGTTTCCTTTTAATTAACTGAAAACAGAACAATTAGCGAAGGGGCAGCATTGAAGGGGAATTATTTTTTAAAGTGCCAACAGTTTTTGCATTTTCAAAGGACAGGAAAACCCAACTGATAACGCGGTAGATGAAGCATCCTTTGCTTTTTCCCTGCACAGCTCCAGTCAGCAGTGGGCTGCACACTGCCCACAACTCTTGATATATAAAATTGTGAAGCTTGCTTTAGACACCCAGTTCAAATGGCTATTCCTGCATATTCTGATCTTAAATTCCAACAGCATCTTCCTCTCTTCCTGCTCTGTAAGAGACCTCCACAGCCCCTAGAACATTTCTTTCCCCTCTGGAGAGAGCAGGACAAGCACAGGTTCTGTTTCCTTTTTCCAGCTCTGACCTGGGGTTTGATTCCTGGTTTCTCTTAACCCTCTGAGCTTTGCCTGCAGCATTCCCAGTCCTGGGGCTTGTAGTCCTCGTAGCCAGAGCTCTGCAGGGCCAGCCAGGATTCCCAGCCTGGGCTGGCCAGAATTCCCAGCCTGGGCTGGCTGCTCCCACTCTCCCAAGGGGTGCAGCACAGGGACACTCAGGCAGGATGAGCTTTGGGAGCAGCTCTGAGCAGTGTCACCCCTGAGCCGAGCTGGAGCCCAGCAGGGCGAGGGATTTTCTCCTGCTTTGGTGCTGGGAGCATCAATTCCCAGCCCCCTGCCCAGACAGGAGTGGGCCAAGGCACCCAGCAGAACAGATTTCTGGGTTTGAGGTTGTATCTGTGATCAAAGCAGCGTTGCCACTTACCTAAAACAATGGGGAGTGTTCCAGAAATGTGATAAAGAGTTTAAATGTGGGGGAGCTCAGCCAAGGGATGGCACAGGCAGGGCTGGAGCTGTGGGGAACAGGAGCCAGAACCTCTTTTATGGTGGAGTTGGGTCCCTGTGTGTGATGTCCCAGGGGTTAAAGGGAAGCAGGGGTCCTGTCTGGAGCCCCAGGAGGGGATGGGGCAGGTGGGAAATGGTCACAGCACCAAAGCCCACAGCTCCAGGAGGGTTTGGGTGATGCTCTCAGGCACAGGGCGTGATTTTGGGGATGATGATGAGGAGGAGGAGCCATGTGGTGATGGACAGCAGGGCAGATCTCCATCTCCTCTCTGGGCAAAGCTCCTCAGCTCCCAGCAGAGCTGTAAAATCTCTCTGCCTGCTCCATTCTTTGCTTGTTCACTCTCACCCAAGTTTACTGCAGAATAATATATAAAGAAAAGCATCTGTGCATCTGCTCTGCTGACTCGTACTTCCAGTACTGAATTTCTGCTCTAGGCGTAATTCACAGGATCTGAAGGACCTGAGAAATGCTGCAGCCCGTGGTGCTGCTGGAAATCTCTTCCCATTCCTCCCCCTGTCCTGGGGAGCAGCCCCGTGCCCACCTTGGGTGGGATCTGAGCCTGCCGGGCCCCAGGAATCTGCTCCACCCCGTTCTAAATCCAGCTTCCATGAGCTCTATTCCTTAATTAGAGCAAATGAATACTAATTATTCATGGCTAGTGTTTTATCAAAATGAATGGCAGCAGCAGTTGGAGACTTTGCCTGTTAGACTTTTATCTGTTACACACAAAATGTTGATTTATTCACTTGGTGTGGGCTCTTCTTGGAGTGCATTTAGGGTGGAAGTGATTTGGGGCTAATGCAGTGTCAGCAAACAATTAAACACCGTTGTCTGAGCTGGTGATGACCCCAAATAGGAGCACAGTGGTTGATGGAGAAGGTTTGTGTGAGCAGAGCCCCTACAATAAATATGTGCTAAACCATATTTAGGCTCACAGAGGGTTGCTATGTGAATAACTGCCCAAAAATTGACAGTTTTCATTGTCTTCCGTTTCTGTGACTGGTTTTCTTTGTTAGCCAACACTTAAAATTTAATTAATTGGCGAAAAAAAAGAGATTTTCTATAATGATATGGGTTATAAGAGATTTTCCTCAAAAAAATTTGACGCTTTTTCTAATTATATCTTGTACCACATCTGGGATTTTTAGGTGACTCTTCAGACCAGTATTGGTAAATTTGTGATAATTTTGTAATCTCCAGTTAAAGAAAGAAAAAACTAAGCTGTACATGAGTTTTTCCAGTAATCCTGGTCCTGTACAAGGAAATATGAGAGACTTGGAGGGGTTTGTGTGAGTCAACTCTGAAGAGCAGAGATCTCCTGTTGAAATCACAGCTGAATATTCTGTGCCCAAAAGGCAGCCTGCCCTGCTGAAAACCAAAAACCCCTTTCAATTCTTTTAAGGAAACGTTCAGCACTTTAGAAAAATTAAATTTCCTTTGCTGTGGCGTCGTTTTTAGAAGGGATGTTAAGGTTCTAAAACAGAAGAATAATCCTGGGGAGATTTTTAGGAATGACTAAATTAGTAAAATGATTAACCATCAGATTTTTAGCAGGCTAACGATTTAATTTTTTTTCTTTAAAAAGGCAAAAAACCCAGAAGAAAACAGCAACCTGATTGCATGAAAATTTAGATTTCTTTCCCATTTGCTGAAAGGTTGTTCAGACTTCTTTAAAGTGATTTTTGTACAGCTGGTGGGCTCTGCTTTTATTTCTCTTTGTGCAGCCCATCCTGGTGTCTTTTCTTTACTGAATTATCCCATAAGGTTTGGTCTAACTTGCTTAAATTTAGCTTCCTTCTATTGTTAACCATATCCTATCTTTTCATTAATTCATCCCTTACTCTTTTTTCCCCAGTTTAAAATTCAGGGCATTTATTGTCATGAACGAAAAGACGACGAGACCAAACCGTAGTTTACTGATAAATGTAGCATAAATAAAAAGCTTGAACTTCCAGATTAAATTATTCATTCCAGTTCTTGCTTGGCTCCATCTCCAGCAAGTTCAGGCACAGCAGCAGCTCCGAGAGGCTGTTCCCAGAAGGACTGACTGCAGGAGTGAGGCAGTTCCCAGAAGAACTGGGCACGGCAGGAACATCCTTTTATTCCCACTTAGCTGCTTTTAATCATTTCTGAATTTTAGGGATGGGGGTTATGAGGATCAGGCAGTAAATCCTTGCTGAGCTGAGAATGCCAGGACTTGCTGCATTCCTGGGAGGAGCCTGGGGTGACCAGAGATTCCTCCTGCCCCTCTCTCTGTCTCTGGAGCAGGGGAGGCTTCAAATTCCCTCAGTGGAAGCTGTGAGAGAGGCTGAGTTTATGGATTTTGCTGGCAGAGCCCTAATAATGCATTTTAATAACAAAATACAAAGTGAGGAGTGATGCTCTGGCTCTCCTGAGCCAGGCAGGGTCTGTGGCTGTGCCAGCTCAGAGACACAGAAACCTGGGGTGCTTCAGATTTTCACATAAAACCCATCATTCTTGCTTTTCCTCTATTTTTATTTTTCTTTTTCTCAGCAATCCACAGATTTCTGATTGATCATAAGAGCTGCCCCCTTCAAACTAAAGCCAAGCAGTAAATCTCGAGTTGCTATTCCATTTGTGAATACCAAATCTATTAGCAGCATTTTTATCCCCACATTATCTGCAATATCAACCCAAGCCACACCCAGCAGCGTTTTTCTGAAGCTGCTTCTGCCCTCTGGTAGTTCTGGGCACTCAGGATTAGCTCTTTTCCAAACACACAACAGCTCTAACAAGGAAGGGAACGGGTTGGGAACGTGTCACTGGAGATTTGGATAAAAAACCCTACTGGGAAATGGTGTGAGAGCCAACGTGATGGAGCTGGAGAGGCGACACCAGCAGAGATCAGCAGAGCTCCTCGGGCTGCCCAGAAGGATTAAAGTGTTTCATTTGTGAAATCCCCAAAGTCTGCCAATATTTGCGAGCTTGGCACGGTGCAGGAGGGGCTCCTGCTCGGGCAGGGCTGGCACAGATGGGAGCCCAGGAACTGAGAGGGGCTTTGTCTCCATCTGATGAATCTCAGAGCTCCGCTTCTGCAGGTGGGTTCCGAAATAAGGGAGCAGGTGGCATTTTTAAAGATTTCGAAGCAAACCTGCAATTTTAGCGAAGAAAGGTGATAAAACTCCAGAAGGGGGCCTGGGTTTGCAGCAACTTTTAAGCCAAGTTTTATGTCCTGTTCATCCTGTGGAATTTTTTTCAATAGATAAAATCCCCCTGGTCGCTCTGATGCTGAGATTCACGGGGTGTTGTCAGTGGAAGGAGACTTGTGGTGTGTTCTGGAATATCCAACCCACTGGAAACGGGGTGGGAAACAGGGAACTGGGACAGCTCTCAAGGAGTTAAATCAGAAATTTCAGGGAGAAATGTAGGTTGAAAATGAACCTGTCAGGCTGAGAAACAACGTGATGATTATTTGGCAGAGAAAGCAAACACATGGATCCAGCATCAGCACTGCCACTGTCCTGGAAAGAAAGGCTTTTCTCTTGTTTTCCAATCAACTCATTGCAGCTTTGGGTGGCTGGAACCCAAATTTTTCAGATTATTTTGTGTAGAGGTGAGTTTTTTCAATGTGAGAGAACCCCTGAAGTCTAATAGAAACCTTTTAAGTGAATCTTACAAAGCTCTAATCTCTCAAAAGCTCCCATGTTCTTCTCCTCTGTTCTTATTCAATTTTTAATAAGAACAATTCCATGCAGCTCTAAAGCATGGCTCAATTAAGAAATATTCCTACCAGGCATCTTTGAAATCTTGGGAGGCTTTTTCTTTTTTCTTTTTTGCTTTCTTTTTTTTGCTTTACCCCTACAAATCTCAATTTTGGTTGGCTGGAGTTGAGAGAAGGAGTTTCTCTTTAATTGCAAGCTCCACTTCCCACTGTTATTTACAAGTAGACCAAACAACTTTCAAAGTCTTGTGTTTTATGCTTCAAGGAGACCATTGAACACATTAGTGCTGTATTCTGAAGTTACAAAAAGCATCTTTGATCTAATTCCCCAGACATTATCTGTCCAAAAAGTATCTCTAGGTCATGAGACGTAATTAAAAAAACCCCAAGTCTGAATCAAAATTTCAAGCCCAGGTATTTTATAGTAATCAAACCTTAACTGCTTTATGATTCACTTTTATATTTGTGGTGTGTGGCACTCTTCTTGCTGCTCTGGTTAAGCTTGGATCAGCATTTCCATTATAAAATGCTGCTTCCAGGGGTTTAGAACTTAGCTGCAAAAATTTCCTCGGAGTTTAGGGTGGCATTATGACCTGGGTGGAAAATCATGTTTGTAGAAAATACGTGGCTGCCAATATGCATACAATTTTTGGAATCTTATTTTGGGCTTTTGGAGCAGATTGCAATGGTCGTGTCTCATCAGAACACGCATTGTTAATGATGAGGGAAATAAAACTCTGCCTGGAGCCATCTCACAGCGGCTGTGGCAGCTCTCATTTTCTGGTCCAGTGTTTGCTGGAGTGACCCTGGCTCCTCACAGCTGGGATGGAACCAGAGCTCAGACAGAGCCTCAGCCATTTGGGGGACTTTTGCTGTCCCCCTGATGCCCAGGTGTGGGAGCAGATGTCCCTTTGGGGGTTATCAGCTCCCTGTGTGCTCCTCACTCGGAGCTGCTCCCCTGTGCTCGGCTGGCACAACTCAGCACCAATAATTGTGTGCTGCCTCTCAGAGCCTGGGGTGTGCTGCACATCCCTTCAGTGCCCACGTTTGGGAAGCTGGGATGGGCTGAGGTCTATGAAATGCCTGGGTGTGTTATCCAGAGCATGAGAAAGATCAAAGAACACCTGGATTTACCTGTTGCAGGGCAGTTCTGCTCTGTTAAAAGAAGCAATATTCTCTTTGCTGTTTGGTTTCCCTTAGGAGGCAGTGGCTAACTGGTGTTTTTTAGGTGGAGGGAAAGTCTGCATGGTATTTTCTAACCCAAACTCCACAAAATTCAGTCTCTGGTTTGTGGTGTGGGGATGTCTTTGACTTTTCAGCAGACTGAGAGAGGGCTGTGGCCTTTGTTACCACCACACTGCTTTTTGCTCTGTCCTTTGGTTGTGTTTCTTCTCTTTATCATTTTCTCATGTCGGTTTTTTGGTTTGTTTTGTTTTTTGGGGGTTTTTTTGTTTTGTTTTTTTTTTGGAAAAAAAACTTGAAGGTAAATGGCAAAACGCCACAAACCACGGAGATTTAATTTTCTGCATTCCATTTTATTGTGCACTTGTATCTTAATGAGAAGCAGCTCCAGGAGTTGTCTTCCCAGCCCCCCAGCTCTGAAATCCTTTGCCGAGCTGGGCTTTTGGGATCAGATCTTCCCTTTTGTGCAAAACTCCTGCAGACGATGGCCAGCTGCTGCCAGGTGTGGCCACCTCTTATTCACAAAAAAGAGCAGCATTTCTCTGCCAGACTCATTGAGGAATCGTTAAGGAAAGATAACGAAAGCTACCAAAAACGGGATGCCTGAGTGGGAGGAGTTCCTGAGCCACCAGGGTGGCTGATGGTCTGGGTGCCCCATCCTCACCCATCAGTGTGCCCCAAAAACATCTCCCAGCTGGAAAAGGAAAGGGACAAAGAGCTGGAGGGGGATAAAATGCCAAAAAGAGAGGAATGAGGAGAACCAATCAGAGGAAAAAGCCCTGATCCAAACAGCAACATCTCATAGGGGTTTCCCTCTGCAGCTCCCTGTTCGATTTTAACAGAGGAATACTTGGAGTTTGGAGGTTTTGGGGGATTTGGGCTCTGGTGGTGCCCTGTCCCTGCCCTCCTGGGCTGTGCAGCTGCAGTGACCAGCACTGGGCATCTCTGGAGACAGCCCTCACCTGTGCTGGGTGGCTCAGCCCATGGAGGGATCCCACCCTGGGGATGCTGAGGGCTGTGGAGCTGCTGGCCAAGGACCACGTGCTGCCTTGGTGATTTTTAGAGGGGCTTGGGGTTTTTTCTTTTGTTTTCCACCATCAATTTGATTTAACCCAAGAGAGGAGTGACTCAGGAAAAGCTGGTGTGGGACAGGCCATGGGATTGCAGAACTCTTGGTTGTTAAGGATTCATTCCAAAGCATTATTCTTCCTAAAAATGAGGAAAAGTCATCAAACTGACAAAACTGCTTTTAACTAGGGCAGGGAACTGAACCCAGGCAATCAGATCTGCTCTGGCAAGTTTGGGAAGGGCTGAGTCTGTCACAGAGTGGGGAGGAATCAGATGATGACATTTCTCCTGGAAAGTTCACAGAAAATAGCCAGACTTTTTTTTCTTCTCACCAGGGATTTAGGTGCTCTAGTTGTATGTACAACTTTTTTCCACTAAATTTCTAGTTTCTTCTCTTTAATCGATGTTATTCTTCTAAGAATGGGCACCTAAGAATCACGCTCCACTTGCCAAAATCTCCTGAAAAGAAGAAATTTAAGTTTGGTTTGCCAAGGACAGTTGATTTACAGTGTGTTACAGCTCAAACCAGCCCAGTCATGGAATGGTTGTGAAATCTCAGCCTCACTGAAGAAGCAGGAGCTTAAACCCCTTCTGTACTTACAAACAATGATTTCTGTCTCACCCTCACCCTGAGTCTGCCAAACTTGTGCAGGGCATCAGACAGGAACAGGCCACTCCTGGAGCTGAATTTTCAGTGCTGGTCTGGTGTTTGTATTTAATTTATTATTGTTTTAAAGGTTTGATAGAATGTAACTCTTACCACACCAGTAGGAAGAGTCAGAAAGCCAGAAAACACTTGGGGGTAATTTTCATTAAAGGAATAAACCCAACCCCCTAAACTTGCAGTTGCCCAGCACACCCCCTTTATTTTGCTCCCAAGAGATATTTCTTACCCCAGGAAAAGCAGCCCAGGAGCCTTTCTGTCAGTAGTGAATAATGCCCCGTGAGTCCCCTGTGGCACAAATGCCAGCTTATGCAATGCAGGATACTTATTGTCTCTAAATATAGCGTGGGTTGGTACAGAACTGTCTCTGGAATAACAAATTTTCTCGCGTGGCCGTTCCTATTACACTTTAATAAGGCCAAAACAACTGCAGCAAATCCCCGATTTCGCCAAAGGGCGAACGCTGTAAATTCAGGATTTTTGCTCTGCCTCTCCTAACTCACAGCAGCCCACTCGGTGCCCCTGATTTACTCAGCCCTGTGTGACCAGGAGGAGCACCAACACCTTGTAGTATCTTGCTGGAAGTGGCCCGAGCCTGCAGTTAGCAGTGTGTAAAAATCCCCCCCTCGTTGTTTAATGCTCTCTGTCAGGCTACCACATTCCTGCCGCAGACTGGAAACAGCACCCACGGCCAGTGGGCTGCAAATTACAGCACAGTTCATCACTCAAGGCTCTCCAGCACATGATAGGATTGCAAATATTTATATTAGCAGCTTTTGTGCTTGACTGGAAAGATTAGAGATCTTACAGGGAGGACTGGAGGAATTACAGCTCCGAGGCACGCGGCGGGGGGAACGCACAGGAGATGGATCTTCCCTGTGAAAATCTCAGTTTGCTTTGTTTCAGGGAGAAAGAAATGCCAAAAAAAAAATTTCAAAGTCCGCTAAAAGTCTTTGCAGTTTAGAAAGTTTCCCTGCCTTGTTGTGAAAATGAGCGTGTTGCTCTGCAGCTCACACTTCAGTCGGGTGTGAGGGGGTTTTCTTGGTGGCTGAAGTGGTGAAAGGTGTCCTTGAGTCAGACTGAGGGAATTTCAGTGAGGAAGGGAAGGTATCTTTTGTTCTTGGTGTGTTTTGTGGGGTTTTTTTTTATCCAGGCAGCGCAGCACTAACATCATCCACTATTGTCAGCACAAATATGAACTCTTATTTTCATCGGGAGGTAACCTACTTTTAAAAGAGCACCTTGAATGCTGAATTTTATATTATCTAGAGAAAATCAAGGGGGAAAGAGAGGCTCATCTGCTGTTTCAGTGCTATGAAAAGTGTATTTATCTGATACAGGAAAGGGGATTGTGGCCAGCTCTGGTGATGCTGTGCTGTGTTTCTGGGACAGAAGGAGCTGCATGGGTTTGTGGCAGTCCCCTTTACGGGCTGTAAGAAATGTGGGGGTCCCTTTTTCCTTGATACCTGCCCCTGCCCTGGGACCCCCTTAGGCTAAAGGTGCTGTAGGAGGCCGTTCAGTGAAGCTTTACTGATGAATAACTGGCTGAACAAGAGATGTGGTGCAGAAGCTGGAGCTGCTTGGCCACTGGTCCCAGCTGCTCCTCAGAAATATGAACACTTTTTAGGGAAAAAACCCCATATTTAAGGCCTCTTCATTGCAGTTCTAAGGGCGTTACCCAAAGCAAACCTGTGATAAATGGTAGTGGGCAGCCTGGCAGGTGCATGGGCACTGCCACACCAGGGCTGCTGCTGACCAGGAGAGGTTCTCCTGGGGCTGAACAGGGCTGTGCTGGGGGAAATGAAGATTTGAGAGCAACCTCCTTTTCCTTCAGCTCCTCAAACCTTCATCCTACGAGGTCCCAGTGGTAATTTGCCGATGAGAAGCCTGCAGGATTAATGAGAGGTGGGGGCTTGGCTCTCATGGTGCTCTCTGAACATCACCCTGGAGTCTGGGAGACTCTCCCTGGGTGTGAACGGGCACAGCACAGCTGGCAGAGCCCCTCTCTGGGGGATCATTGCTCTGTCCCACCTCCTGAGGCTCTTGAGAAGCTGCTGGATCCTTCCCTGGGCTGCCCCAGAGCTGTGTGAGAGACCTGAAGAGTCTCTGCTGCCTGCAGACCTCAAATTCCTTTGGAGTGTTTTACTTTGTGCTTCAGCTCCCTCCTGACAGCCACTGATGAGCCACCCATCAGTGCCCAGAGCAGCTGTGGGGTGCCACAGGAGGAGGAACAGCTCCCACCCCAGTGATCACTGTCCCCAGTGTCACCTGTGTGTGCTGGGCAGGATGTGTGCAGCTTTTCCTGCCCACAAACCTGACACCCTCCTCTGGGCAGCTCAGGTTTTCACAAACCTGTCCTGCCCCAGCAGTGCCACCACAGGCACAGCGTCCCCCAGAGCCTGGTGGCTGCAGAGACAATCTGGGATCAAGGTGAAAGTGTTGCTTTTGATCCTGCTCTTTCACCTGATCGAAGGAAACGATCTGTTAATGACACAGGAATTGGGATGTTAGGCTTTTGTTCCTCACGTTGAAATAAAGAATAGGCTGTCCCTGAGCCCAAATGCACCCGAAGTTCATGAAAAATGCAGGCACTTAAGGAATGGGGTTTTAAAGAGAGGTTTTTAAGAGCTGGGTCGTCAGAAGAGAAGAGTTTCCTAAAATTAGGGACTGACCATTAGGAGAGTGAGAGGAATTCTAGAGGAAGTGTGGGAACTGTGGGTGCAGCCTCAGGTGGAAATGCAGCTGTAGTGCAGGCACAGATCTGTGGATAAAGGAGAGAAGTTCAGCCAAAGTGTTGGGACAGGAAAATAAACAGCTTTAAATATCTCCCATCATCTTAAACTCCTGCTGAGCCTTCCCTGCAAAATAACCACTGAAAGTTGTGGCTGCCCCATCCCTGGAAGTGCCCAAGGCCAGGTTGGACAGGGCTTGGAGAAATCTGGGACAGTGGAAGGTGTCCCTGCCATGGCAGGGCTGGAATGGGATGAGCTTTTAGGGTCTCTTCAACCCAAACCATTCCATAATTCCATGACACGTGGGTAGCTAAAACAAACACCTCTGGATTCCACTCTCGTTGTCCAGTCTGTGGATAAATCTGGCTCCTATTCTCCTCCATGCAGAAATATGAAAAAAAAAATCTCTGGAGAAACTTCCAGCTTTATCAGCACAAAATCATGCACATTCCTTGTCAGTCCCAAATTTAGCTCCGGGAGCAAACCACAGGTTCTCTGCTCCCATTCTCATAAATTACAAAGCTGGATGTAAGCTTATTAATATGGAAGCACAATTAATGTAGCAGAATTTAGCAGGAAACGTATGCAAAGGTGCAGGTGTGAGCTCGTGGTAGGGCTGAGCTCAACACAGCCCTGCAATGTCATTTCAATCGATTTTAATTGGTGAGAGGCTTGAAGAGAAGTTGACAGCTGATGGATAGATCCTGCTTTTTATATGGCTTTGGTGCATCCAGAGGACATGAAAATAACAGGTGAAAATACTGATGGTCCCTGCCAGCACCTCAAAACTTGGAGCAGTTGCCTTTCAAAGTAAAACTGGAGCCATTCCCTGTGGATGGTGTCCGTTCCTTCAGCACAGGATTTTGGGAGAGCTTCACAGGACACCCCAGGAAACAGCGTGACCCAGAGGAAAACTGCAGTTAGCATAAAAACTCCATTCAAAAGTATTTATCAAAGGCTGCCTGTAGAACTGGAGAGAGATATTAAGTGGTTGGTGCAGCTCTGGTGATATTTCGTTAGAGATCTGTGTGATGGACCAGAGAAAGTGCTTATTACTGTTCCAAACGACACAAACTGAGGGCTGTGATTATGCTGGGAGACAGGATTAGAATTCCAAGTGGGACGAGCAGGGGGAAATAACCTGGAGAAAAGGATGCAGCTCAAGAAAGGCAAATTCAAGGTCCTGAAGCTCAGTGAGAGAAATCAGCTGAGCAAGGAGAAGGAATGAAAACAACTGCTCAGAGGAGTTGCTGCAAGGCAGTGAGCTGAGCATGAGGGGAGTGAGAGTCACCAGGGTTCTTCTGGGGAAACTGGAGCAGAGGAGGACTCACCCTGACCTTCAAGACATGGGAAAAAATCCCTCTGTTCTGGCCAGTGCTGCTCAGTTACCTCTGAGAACAGAGCCCAGGGGAGAGACTGAGCCAATCTGGAGGATGAGGAAATATTGGATTAGTCTGGGTGGCTTTGCCAAAAATCCACATCTGAGTTGTTCTTCTCACAATCAGAATTATAGAATGGTTTGGGTTGGAAGGGCCTCAAAGCCCATCCAGTGCCACCCCTGCCATGGCAGGGACACCTTCCACTGTCCCAGGCTGCTCCAAGCCCCATCCAACCTGGCCTTGGGCACTGCCAGGGATCCAGGGGCAGCCACAGCTTCTCTGGGAATTCCATCCCAGCCCCTCCCCACCCTCCCAGGGAACAATTTCTTCCCAATATCCCATCCATCCCTGCCCTATGGCACTGGGAAGCCATTCCCTGTGTCCTGTCCCTCCATCCCTTGTCACCAGCCCCTCTCCATCTTTCCTTGTGGACTCCTTCAGGTACTGGAAGGGCCACACTTAGGTCACCCCAAAGCTTCTCCTCTCCCCCTGCTCCTGCCCCTCTTCCCTTTTCCACAGCCCAGGTTGGCTGCAGGAAGGCTGGAGTTTGTTCCTGCTAAAGGAAAACTTAGGGAAGAAAAGAGAGGAGAAATGGTTCTTGTGCAGCCTCTGCTGAGCTCAATTTTGAACCCAGGATGAGCCCTCCCCTCTGCCCTGAGTGCCCCACACAGGTTCCAGTGCCTCGCTCCTTCCCAAGCCCTCTGAGCAGCTGCACGTGGCTCTGGAGCAGGATTTGAATGAACAGCTGCTGATTTAGTGACCTGCACTAGCCCTGGGACTGCACACAGAAAAGGGACACAGCCTCACCCGAGAGCCTAGAGCTGCAGTGACCCTTCTGGAGCCCCTCTGCTCCCGTGCCAGGGTCAGAGCCCAGCCCTGGGCACTGCCCTGATGCCTCCTGCAGCCACCTAGAAACAGAGACTAGACAAGAGTAAGGGAATAAAGACAGGTATTTATTTGAAGGGCCTTCAAGGTACACCCTGGGGGAGCCAGAGGCTGCTTCCAAAAATTGGACCCCAAGATGGACCCCAGGTCACGAGTTCTTCACACTTTTATAGGTTTGGA
>VZRV01006181.1:0-17981 GCA_013398115.1 Falcunculus frontatus
CTGAGGAGGAGGAAGGCTGAGGAAGGGCCGCACAGAGTCGCTGCGGGCGCTGTCCGCCGTGCTGAAGGCCGCCCCCGACTCCCGGCTCCCTTCCAGGTCCCCGGAGGGCACGGAACCGTTCAGGGAGTTCGGGCTCACAGCAGCTCTCGTTTTATCTCGGTGAAAGAGAACCCTAGCATGGGTTAGGTAAGTGTAAGTGTGGTCTGTTTGGTTTTTTGCTCAAGATGAATTCTGATTCCCACAGATGGTTTTGAGGGATAATCAGGGCAACCAAGAAAACAGCGACATGCAGAAATGGCTGATAAAATTGCAATGAAACGTCTGTTGACATTGATTTTGAGCCTGCGGGCAGAGATGAATGATTGAAACACCAGGCTTGTTAAAGCTAGAATGCTTTTGATTTCTCTTCTCTGTGCTAAACAAGATTTAGCTGGAGGGAAGTTAACAATCAACTAATTGACATTGAATTAAGCATGAAATGCAGTATAACTACTTTTCTTCTGAAATACTCTTCAACAATGTTTTAACAAGGTCTTAAATTATTGATTATTGCTTATAACACACAGTAAATCTTTTATTTGTTTTAAAATCTCATGTCCTTCAGAGGTATCAGCTTGAGTACTCTCTGTAGTTCACCTCTCTGCTAATGGAAACCAAACAAATAATCAAAGAAAAACTGTAACTTCTTTCTGGCGAAGCATCATAGCATAACACATCAGTTGTGTGGGTCAGGTTAAGGAACAAATATTCCATAAGAATTTTAGGAAGCCCACTGTATCCTTCAGCAAAGGCGGGGAAATTTCCAGAGAACCTGCTGAACTGATCATGCCTTTGGGACATGTTGTGGTTCAGCCTTGGCAGGCGGCTCAGCATCATGCTGCAGCTTACTCCCTTTGCCACAGTGAGATGGGGGAAACAATCAGAAGAGTGAAAACGTGAAAACTCATGTGTTGAGATAATGATAGCTTAAGAGGTAAAGCAAAAAGTGTATGTGCAAGCAAAACAAAACGAGGAATTCATTCTCCACTTCCCATGGGCAGGCAGGTATTTGCAATCCCCAGGACAGCAGCTCTCTGGCACACCTAATAATGACTTGGGAACACAAACACCATTTCTCTGAATGTCCCCCCTTCTTCCTTCTTCTCTCACAGCTTTTACTGCAGAGCATGATGTCGTATATTGTGGAATATCTCTTTGGTCAGTCGGGGTCAACTGTGTCCTCTCTCAGCTTCTCCTTCACCTCCAGCCTCCTCACAGGGAAGGAGCAGTTTGAGAGGCAGAAAAGGCCTTGATGCTGTGTAAGCAATGTCTGGCAATAACTAAAACATCAGTGTGTTATCAGTGCTCTTTTCAACTCAACTGCAAAAGGCAGCACCATATGAGCTACTGTGAAGAAAATTAACTCTAGTCCCACCAAAACTGGTGCAGAACAGTAATAACACTGGAAGAACTATCACATGCATGAACAAAAAAAAAAGAAATGGTCATTTGCTGCGTCTGAGAACCAGGAATAGTACTGACAGCAGTGGGCACAATCATCACCAGTGCAGCAGCATATGCTGCGTGTCAGCTACAGCATGGTTACTGCTCAGCACACACTGAGGTGGGGAGGTGGCAAAATCTATGTTGCTGCTTGCCGAGGAGAATGTGAGAGCCCGAGGTTTCTCAGAGAATTATACTGAATGCACCAGTACCGTGATCAGGAAAATATTGATAAAAACCAAATACAAGAAAGGATGTATTTCTGTGTGTTTATAAGAGCCTTCTATTGCAGCAGTGGACATCACTCTTCAAGGTAACTGGTCTCTCATGTGTGAGGTGCTCTCATTTCCTTACAGAGGCACAGAGGCTTGGGGAAACCAGTGTCTTCAAAGAGACCTCTACCCTGTCAGCAACTTTAAGATAGTGGTCCTTCTATCTTCGATCTTCTTGGTCTTGTTTATCCAAAAATTCTCCCTTGACACTGATAAATCATCGTAGTCAAATGTTCATCACCATAGGAACATGCTCACCACCACTATCAGCACCAAAATTTTTTGTAAAGTGCAAGTCCCAAGAGCTTTCATGTTGACAGCAAGGCAGGTGCTGCTTGGCTGTGAGGAGAAGACTGCAGCCAGCAGGGCTGAGCCAGATGGGCCATTGTTGGATCAATCCATTTCACTGAGCACAGAAAGGTGAGTGTGCACACAACAGTAGATAAAAGAGCTTATGGGAATTTCTCTCCCAGTTCACTATAAATGGGACAAAGAAAATCTTTCCAGTGGCTCTCAACATATCTAGAAGATTGCACTGCCTATAGACTTTAACTCTCCAAGGGGCAATCTGTGACACTGTGCTCCCTTTCTGTTCTCCAATGCTGCACTACTTTCCTTCTATGCTCATCAATAGCCAGGAAATAAGTTTAAGGTTTGGTTTCTTGGGTTTTTTTAAATCAAACCTAAGCTGTAGAGCACAATTTATCAAGCAAGAAACACTGCCTAGAGGGAGTGGAGTGCTGAAAAAGGGAGAGAGACAGTATTACTTCAAGCTCTGACTTCACACAAGCATTCCCATTCAGCAGGTGTAGACATCAGAATAAATAGCCTTCTGGCAATCTTCCAGATGGCCTAAAATTCCAGGCATATTCAGCTTGATTACCTTAGATTTTTTTTCAGGCTTGCTGTCTCTGCACTTACTTGTTCTACATCCCTTGCCAGCTACAGAGAAACATCTGTGTCTGCCCTATTGTGTGAACATCTGGTTCTGACTGTCATCTCCAGCTGTGAGTCTTCTGCAACACAATTCCCATTACCTACTAGTATAGACAAGTGCAAAATAATGAACACTGGGAGAAACAATTTTTAACTACTCATTCACAAAAAAGGGGGTCTAAATAAGTTGTGGCTTCTCAAAACCATGTCCAAGTATAAATGACCAAAAGAGGGAGAATATTGGGCAGGTACTCTAAAGTGCAGCAGCCAGACACAGTTATGTACTGAAAGGATGGGGTAACTGTTATTTCCTTCTCAAATGACTGTTTTAATCTTTAATCTGCTTCAGCCTATTTTGCTGGATGTCATGTAGGTGTATATCCTAATTTGCAGTAATTGCTATTAGTAATCACCAGTGACCTGCTGCCTTTCTGAATCCTGAGACCAGATTCAGGCACCTTAATGCAAAAGCAAGCTTCAAGGAAGCATGTGAATGAAAAGGAGAGCTGGAGACGTGAGTTCATATCCCACAGGCAAGCCTAGGAGACTCAGACAGGCTGGGCAGGTGAGAAATACTTCAATTGCCTGTGCTAAGTGGCTGCTGCTGCTGCTGCTGCTGCTGCTGCTGCTGCTGCTACTGCTACTGCTACACCATAACAGAGAGCCACGGGTCCGGTGCAGGAGGAGTGTTGTGCAGAAAGAGAGAGAGGAGAATTTCACTCGTGTAGGTGCTAGTGGCATTGCACATGCTTACTGGAATCACTGGTCTGAGCCAGACTGTTCTCAGCTGCTCCCCAGTGAGGACAGGTATGAATTTGGAAGGAAGAAGAGGAAAGAGAAGACTAAGAATATTAGTACTTTCCTACATGCCTTTGGCTCTGTGGAGGGGCAGCCAATTTTCTAATCCACTCAGCTCAGGGGTGTAATTCATAGCACATAGAGTCCACACTGCCACAGGAGACCTAGAAAACTTTCCTCTGACAATATAAACCTGGAAGAAATGAATGTTTACCAAAGCACCCTGTAAGGAAGATGGAACGGGAATCTTGTGCCTCACATATCAATACAACTGCTAAGCACACAGTAGGATAAAGCCTCAACCTGTGCATCTCCATTGCAAGAATTTAATTTTATGCTACACTTTCATTTAGCTACTGATCCTGGTACAACTCCCACATCGTATCTCTACCCAGGGTGTACCCATGGTATTGGTATAACCTGTGTTCCATATTCTCTGGAAGGCAATCACTGTGAGAGATGCTCCATTATCTCCTCCATTCTCTCTTCAGATAAGCACACACCATCCTGTACATTATGGTGATGTTTGGCCTCAGTGTTACTGTGCAAGCAGTATGCTCAGACAGAACTGGAGGCAGTGCTGCTCTTACCTGCCCTTCCAGCTGTAGCACTGTTTCTCTCCTGGAGGAAAAATACAGGTTCTTCTCAAAGAGGATTAATTCTCATTTCCCACACATTTCTTAGCTACTCATCCAGGCTGCTGGTCTCATGGGTAAAGTGTTCCTAACACACCACTTCTCACTGTTCGGTTTTGTTGATGGAACTATGGGTTCCACAGATTCCTCCATCCCCCATTCTCCTATTCTGAATGCATTTACTTGTCAAGACCAGGGAATGTAATTAGAAGGAACAGGTCCCAGGATGCCTCTCCCACTTCTGGCAGCTGACAGAAGGTGTGAGGTCAGCACAGCTGAATTCCACACCTCAGTCACACCCTTTGGAAACTCTGCAGTACATCCATCATACCAACAGATCACAGTGCCAGCCATGGTGACCACCTACAACACTGGGTCATGGAGCTGAAAAGAACAGCAGTCCTATTTTATTATCCTTGAAGAAGATTGGAATCACTTGCAATCACTGGCACTTCCATTTCTCCCTGCCTATGAGCAGTAAAACACTGATGTTTTGTGCATTAGTCTTCTCCTCTCTAGTGTTTTCTTTTGAAAGAGTGGCTTTTAAGGCAGCCTTGGACAGCTGAAGGCTTTCCCAGTCTTGATTTTTTGGTTGGCTCTTTTTGTTTTTAAGGGAAGCTTTCAGACCGTACTGAGATGGTCTTCTTCACTAATCATTCCTGATAGCCCAACAGGTTCCCATTGTATTAGTTACTATCAATATTACTATTAGAATAGTTATATATAACATAGAAAAAAGGACCACAAATGGATCTGAGAGCAGTATGTGTTTCTGTAAGTTACAATGTTGTGAGTTGCTTTTGCTTTCATAGGTTTTCTGCCAACTGGGAATTTTCCCTGAAGGAAGTTTCAAAAACCTCCTCAGCCTCTAGGAAACTATTTGCTTGGCACAGTTAACTTAGGAGCTCTTAAAATTTTGTCCAAAAAATCAAACCAAATGGCCCCCAGGTAAAGATCTTGCATAACAAGTTTCAGCCAACACAAATTTCTAGTGCTAGCTTGTGAACCCCTGGAAACAAAGGACTGGAAAGGACACTGCAAACAGAGGGGGACCTGCTAAGGCTTTGATCTTCTGTCAAAGATGAACAGAAGTAGTTTCCTTTACTTCAGCAGATCTGGTGCACTGGTTGTGTGGTACCTGTTTATCCATTTGTTTTGAATTTCACTGTAAGTCTCTGAGGCTAAGACTGTCAGTCCTTGTTACAGAGCCCTTTATGAAATGGGGACCTTGTCCTGCCTGGAAGCTGCTTTAATATGGTTCATCATCATAACCAGCCTCAAGGCCTGGCTGTCTGTCCTCTTCTCCCGCCAGGCTTTACAAAGTGGTAAGCAATCTTTCTGCATGTACCTTTCCAGAACTCTACCTTGTGGTACAACAATCATATACACTGTTCTCAACAGGGTCTTGCAGGAAGCTCTGAGTGGAGGATGTCCAGTATCAATGGGAAGAAGGCTTACTTCCAAAGGATGCTGATGCAGAATGAATTCTTGCACACCCAGCCTCTGTACCAGGCCACATTCAACACAGATGAGAATACGGTGATCGAATCTGATAAAATGTATTTCTATAGATGCTACATATAATCCAAGATGAAAGTTCAGTTTTTTAATTATGCAGAAAAATGGAAGTAAATGATGAATTACTCAAGACACGAGTGTGTCTTTATGTAGGCTGGTGCCCTTGACACTTACAGATGTCTTTGTCATATTTACAGTGCAGTGTGAGCTCAGGTAAATCCAAGGACAAAGATAACGCAGAGACACAGAGCACCATGTTATGGCCTCTCCAATATCCATGTATGTCTTTTTTTACTACACCTAATAAAGCTCAAATGACAAAAGGTGACATACTGTATGTGTTTTATCTCATTATTAATTAAGCATATTTATCTCTTAAATCAGATGTGACTTGCACCACAACATCAGTAATTAAATTAAATATTGATGTGTGATGGTTCTGTGCCTAGGCTGTATGGGTAAGTGGAATTGCCATATCTAATTAACATTGTGCAGAAGTAGCCCCATTAGGTTTCTTAGTTAAATCTCAAAATAGTAATAGTAACAAAAGTGTAACAACACTTAACAACACTAATTAATAGGAGCCTCATCAGGTTTGATGAATATCTTCACCCTCTTTTGAAGGCTGTTGACTAGACTTTTGTTGTATTATTGTGAGGCTGTGGATTATTTAGAACTGGTAACTCTACTGTGCTTTACCTTCAAGTTTGTGTGACAAGGCTGCTTATTTGCTCCTTTGAAGAAAGAGCCCCTAAGACTCTTTCTACCCTCCTTGCCAGTATTTCAGCAAGGAATCAGCCTTCCTTCTTCTCAGGAGTACATTGCATGTGTATGAGAGGCTGTGTCTGTCTAGAGAACCCACTTGCCCCATCTCAAACATGCAAGGTTGGGTGGTGCCCTGGGTTTTGAAGTGTTACCTTCTGCTTTATTATAAAGAGCAGTTTCTCCTTGGAGAAGACTACAATGACTTGTTTTGTTTTTATTTCACACTCATTAAATTCCAGTGCCTTATAAGCAGTTCAGTGATGACATCACAATTCTGATTACCTTTCTACTGCATGCAGAACTGAGAATACAAAATTACTCCTCCTGGGACTAGATATAGGTTCCAGACAGGATTTCAGGGTGAAGTCAAAAATATCACTACTTGCAAAACATAATTCAAACAGTAGTTTTTACATAGTCTGGGTAAGTTACATCATTTGAAGTGATTAATACTCATATTCATTTAACTACTACAGATGCTATTCTCAGCTGTAACAAAAAAAAAAAAAAATCAAGTGCATTATGAGACTGTTCCCCAATTTGTATTTTAGAAACTATTTCAAAGCCAGCCATCCTTCCCAAGAGTCAGAGAAAATAATTTTCCAATAACAAGAATAGTTCTGCTACTCTTAGAAGTAAATGAAAATACAAGGCATCATATCTGACCAGGTGTCTGAGGCCTGCTGCAATACCATCTCGAACTTCTGGGAATAAGAAGAGAGTCAAACACCAGTTTTCTTCCCTTCTTTCTGATTACAGCATATGTTGTCTGGTTTAAATATGTTTGTTATTCTCTATAATGAAATGGCACAAGCAATATTTCTTATTCCGTTACCACCATATCTATCTGCCCTTCTTACTTCTTACTTATCTGCCCTTCATGCTGTTTCTTCCACGAAAGTATTCCTCTTCAATTTTATTTACCTTCCCACCTGTGCACAGAGCAAGTCAAAATTTGGATTTTAAAATGCTGTAAAAATGTGATTAGGAAAAATTTGGATATTCTGACTTAAACATATTGGTCCAACAGCACAAAGCTGAGCTGAATCACAATAAAAACAGTTTGCTAAGTGGAAAAACAGCAAAGAAACACACACATGTATGCAGACAGACTGATCATTTAAAAATTAGCAAATATTCCTGGTAATGGAAACAGACAGAATTTGTCTCAATCTTCATAGCTTCGAGTAATTTCTAGGATCAGCTGGTTAAGTAACCCTAGAGATGACCATTTGGCTATGCAAGTAGCTGGTTAAAAAATCTTGTCTTCTGGGAGCCCAGGCTCAGTTGAGCTCAGAGTTTTACAATGTACGGCTCCTACAAACACAGGTCTTCCACAACCACCACCACCACAGGACACTTCAATGTAAACCATCAGTCAGCAGCAACCAGGTTTTGCCCAGCATCTTAGACTTTTACTTCCATCACCCCGTCTGTGCTGCATATTGTGGTCTCGTCTGGTCACTCGGCCTGCCAGAGAGTGTGCCAGGCACTCCAGACAGACTGAGGAGGAGCCAGGCTATTTCAGCCCTCAAAAACGATTGCACAGAAAAGGCTTTTTGGTCCTTCCTGGAATCTACTTGGCAAGAAGAGTCTGAAGGGAAATAGAAAATGCAAGACCTCATTTTAGCAGATACTGCTCTACAGGTAGCACAGCACCTAGCTGGTGGGGAGAGACTTCTTTTGGTCAGGCCCAAATGCTACCTGGGCCGGTTTAGCAGGTATAAGAAAGCTTAGAAGTTCTCTACATGCAGATAATAAATGCAAATGTTACCTGTGACAAGTGCAAACATATTGCTCATGTTACAGTGAAGTAGCAGAACAAGCTCTCTTATTTCTTTTACAGAGCAGATTCATACCTGCTTATAGGATGAATCTCCCAAAGCACTTTGGGATGCAATTTTGGCTGCTCTTTTCCTAATACACTAAGGGCCGAATGAATTATCCCTTTTCCTAAACAGTGAGGCTGCCTGTCAGATTTACTGATATTCCAAGCAATGTCTCAAACGAATTTTTAGAAGCATGTGCAGTAGCTAAGTAGCAAACATTACCATTCTTTAAATATCTGTATACATTGCTTGAGGAACCTGACCTTCATTTTGTATTTAGGATTTTTTTTTCTTCTCTACTGCACAGCCATATTCTTGACTGAATTGTGAGTATTAATATATTACAATATTTTAAAAGTACCAACAGGTTTTTGGCTAGTTGTCCTTGAAGGATGTAATTTCCTTTATTAAGATCCAGAGGAATTACAAAACAGATAGCTAAAGGTGAATCCACTGGAGATAATCTCCTACAAGCCAAATCTTGAGACCCATAAAGTGAAACAAACTTCACCATGCGTGTATGAAATCATACTGTTTTTCACAGTTTCTCATCTTTCACCCTTTATATTTTTATTTATGACTATGATACTTAATGATATTTTAAAGATATACTGTTTCAATGTGCTGTGTGTGGGTACTGTTACCTTACTCATCCAAATCCAAGACACAATCCTAACTGAACCTACGTAAGAATTCTCCCTATGTGCAAACAGATAGACGTTTTCCTCTGAGATAAGCTTCCTGCCAAGAACTCTCATTTTATGATTGATTTTGGCTCAGTGAGGCAGAATTGCCCTTTGCTCCTGGCTGCCAGCAGACACCCATCTCTTTGGTCCTGCTGTAGGACTGCACTACTCTTGCTCATGCTTGGATTCTCAGGTTCACGGCCAGAAGCTCTCACAAACTGCATTTCACACACTCATAAGGCTATTTTGCCCATTGTACTGATTCATGATGTAGAATACAGATATTTCGTAATGCCAGTGGTCACTGCTGATGGTACTACTCTTAGAGAGGGCACAAAAACAACCTAACAAGGAGAAGACATGGTGAAGAACAAGCCTGGTCCACAAAGGAGAGGAGTTTATGGCAGAGGAACAGCAGAGATGAGAAATTACTCTTTTAGTAAAACAACTTCCATTTCAAACCAGCTCAGGACCCTGAGTTATTGCCAGACAAGTCTGCTCCTTAAAAATGTCAGCACCAGACTCTGCCAGGGCTTGCCAGGTCCTCCATCGTTTCACCCTGTTCCCATGCCCACTCACTCATTCCAGTAATGTCGAGCTCTTGTTTCCCTCTCCAAGCCAAATAAACGTTGATAGCAGTGTAACCATCCAGATTTCATGCTTTTAAATAGCATATGCTGTATTCAATGAATTTCAAAGACACGCTAAACCCAAATTACTGCTATCCATGGATCTTGAGAAGCTTTTATAAATGGCTGCATTACAATGTAGTACAAAGCAGTGATTTCCATAATGCTTGTCTAATGTATAGAGCATTTTACATAGAACAGGTCCTGTTTCATCTTGAAATGCTTTTTAATTAATTCAATTCATTAATACTGCTTGTCATGGATAAACTCTTGAGACTTAACAAAAACTTTACTTCAGCAGTTGTCAACACATTTCATTAAAACATATGTTTTTGAATGCTTTCTGAAAACATCACTATTCTTCATATGCAGAGTGCAGTACTTAAATGTATTAAACAGAAGAAGGGGGCTAACAAAAATCTTTGTATTGACAATGCTGCATTTAGACATGAGAAATGGGTGGGCAATCTGGGCCTCATTCTTTTCATGAGCCCTAAATTAACCAAAGTGAAACCTGCTCTGCAGTGGATGTGGAGCATTCTGTTCATAGAATCAAGACATGGTTTGAGTTGGAAACAACCTTAAAGATCATTCAGTTCCAACTCCCAGTTCCAACGTTCTACCAGACCAGGTTGCTTGAAACCTGGCCTTGAACATTTCCAGAGATGGGGCATCCACTTCTCTGTGAAACCTATTCCAGTGTCAAGTGAAAGGTGTTCCTGCCCATGGCAGCAGTGTCTGACTACATGATCTTCAAAGGTCCCTTCCAACACAAACCATGGCTCTATGAAGAATATAAGAACATTACTGTTCTAGAGGAAACTAAGGAAGGCTCATTATGGACTCCAATTTGTAGTAATCTGTAATTGCAGATCGTATTTGGACTGACCCAGGGATGTGTTCATCATGAGGAAGAGAAATGTTCTCTTCATATAATCCTACAAGGCAGCCCATATGCTTTCAAGCCCTGCTTCCATCTCAAAATACATTTCCCTTTCATTTTATCACCTCTGAGAGACACAGTGACACAGCTGGTACTGCAGCACAGGAAAGAAAGTGCTGTTTCCCCCATGCAACCGAAGTCTTGTAATCCCTACAAAAAAATCCACAGAAGCAAACCATCCAAGACAGGGTGACAGCCATAAATTACTGTTCAAGAGTTCAGAACATTTGGCATTTAAACTGGACAGTATGATGCCTTATGGTCTGCATGTCATTAACCAGAGGAATATTCTGCTGTACATAAGGAAGAGAGAGCGGGATCACACTGGACAATGTTACGTTCTGGATCATAGACAATACTTCCTTCAAACAGATCAAATCTGCCCTGTAACTCCTCCCAGCAACCCATGTCTGTGTCTGCTCTGCATGGAAATGCACTGGACAAGGAACAAGACTGAAAAACTGGCCTTCTCTTGATATATGAATTACAAAAACACCTTTATTTTAAACACTAGGGAAAAAAAAGTCAAAAGTCAGGGGTTTTGAGGGGGTTTTGTTTGTTTGTTTGTTTGTTTTTTTGAAGGACAAATTCTGTCCCAGGAGAGATTTGTTAAATGGCTGAATAATATAAAATATTGAAAACTCTTTCTATAACATTTCCACTGATTATTTAGTGTGTCCTGCTCATATCCCAGCCCTTGCTGTCAATCTGTATTTTAAGACACCTTTCTGTCTTGCTGGCTATGGTCTCTAATGCTTTTTAATGCTGTCTCCTGTGTGTGTTTTGTGTAGTGGAATACTTTACAAATCAAAATGTTATTGGGGAATAAGCCTATGATCTCCTGTGTAACATTTCCTGGCTCTACTGCACACACATCTATTGTTCAAGACTGAATTGGTCCCAAGAAGCATCAGAGCATGTGAAAGCTGCTATGAATTTTGCAAAGTGGCTTCAGGGCAGTAGAGCACGTCAGAGCCCGTCAGAAGAATAAAGTGCAAAATCTGAAAGTCCAAATTTAGGAGTCTCAGTCAATATTGAAGACCAAGAATATGTAAATGCCCTTGGTAATAGGTTTTGTCCTTTTATCTTGTGACATTCCTAATGTAGTTGAAAGGAGCATGCACAGCCAGGATACAAAACAAACCAAATTATTAAATAGGTTTATGTGTAATTAAACTGCTAGACTTTACTTAATACTACTTGAGATTTTGTTAGCCCTTTCCCCCCCTGCACAGTGGTTGCATTCCCCTTCTACTCAGTGGTTTTTACCTCTCTTACAGTGTGCCTTCTACTTAGTCCTCAGGGAACTGGGGTGTTTTGGAAGGTGTAATGCATTTCTATTTGAGTTAGCTCAACTGTGGTCACTCCTAGTCAACTTTGTGCAGCATTTTTTCATAGAGATATCAAAACAAAACGGCCCAAACTGGCACATTCCATTGAAAGATGAAGACTGAGTGAACATGCTTTTACCACTGCTAATCTACACGATTTCCCTCAAAAATTCCAATAGAGAGTTCAATAAACTCTCACACAGGTGCTTTCCCAGAGACTGCTCTAGTTACCAGGGTCCTGTGGCCAGCTGGTGTTTAGCCAACATGCCAAGGGACAAACATGCCACTGCTCTTGGCATTACCTCCCTTTGTTGTGAATGAGATCCTCTTCACACTCTCAGAAGCAGTAGGATCCTTTTCTACATATGACTGCTTTTTGCTTGTTTTCTTCTTCCAAAGCCACAGTGTACTATGAGACTAAATTATACATTTGATTAAGCTGAATTAATTGTATGCTTATATTAATAATGATGTATTAAAAAAACTTACAAAGAAAACATTATACTTAAGTATATACAGTAAGTTTCCATTTTGCTGAGATCATTTTTGTGAGAAAAATTACCTGTGTCATCCCAATTTACTTAAGGTCTGTACAAAACAGTAATATGTAGAAACAAAAAGTAACCATGAATTCTTTCTTTAAAATTCCCTGAAACGAACCGAAGTTGCCATGTTTACTGAGAGACAGAATTCCTCAAGGACACTGTTCAGAGAATTACACTGATAAAACAGATATGAATTATAGAGAGAAGCATATGTGTGGGGGGAAAAAAAGAATCTTTTATGTGTAACTAAGCACAAGAAATGGTAAAAAATAAAAACCAGTAACAAGAAACTATTTCCAAATTTGTTACGTATGCATATAGCATATAGCCTAATGCAAAGTTTTATGTTGCAGCTATTTAATATCTTTCTTCAAAGGTTTTGTTAATACATCAATGACTGAACATCTAAAGGGGAAAACATATTTCTCTTTATAGTTTTAGATAATTGTCCCTGAAAAAAACCCAAACCTTTAATTACAGCTCAAATGAAGAAAGCTTGATTTGTGTGCTGTGCCCAAATGCTGAGGAGTCGGATGTAAAATATTTGTAATATTTAGGGAACCCTGAGTTTTACATAAAAGTAAACAGCATTGCCTGAAGGCACAATTTCCAGCAACACAATAAAATGTGCAGTGAATTTATGGCGGCCATCCATTAGCTCTTACCAAGGCAACGTCGCCCATATCTGTCGTCCATCATTATAATAGAGGGTTAATGCACCGAATTTACATAAAAAAGTCATATTGTCTGCATGAATTATTTACACTCTCAGCTGTTTTTACAGCTTGGTTTCAAGCTGGATTCTGGGAGAGATTCAGCCAGTAAATTACTCTGTGGAGACCTGACTGTATAACTACAAACAGAGCCTGCAAAGAAAAGAAAAAGGGAATGTACAAGCCAGTGGTTGTAATGAGAGAACAAACTGTCTTTTCTTCTACTTGCATAGGAAGAAAAGGAGGGCAGGGAAGCTCACCCCAAAACTTCTGTACATGCAACTACGCATTAGCATCTTCTCACAGCTGCACACATCGATGTGATTCTGTTGTAGATATGTTTAATTCCCAGGCATAAATTCACAGATCAGCACATTTTGTCTTTGCAAAACAATATGCTGTTGAAAAAACCACATCTCACACAACATCCTCCCCCATCCCCATCCTGATCTATTTATTGTGCACCAACACTAATAGGCACAACTGGGTGTGGGTTGCCTCAGGACATGGGAACATCAGCCTTGTCCTGCTACAAGGACAACAATAAGACATGCTTGTTATATTCATAGAATGATGTGGAAATTTTCTTGGATAAGCAATGACATCCAGTAAGCTCTGTACCATGATTATTTGATGGCAGCCACTGAATGTCACCTGAAACTATTAAAGCTACAGGGTCATGGAGGGTTTATTATTATTAGGAAATCCACTTTCTCCTTGAATAAAAATTGAATCTCAAATGTTATTTTAGGATTTATTTGAAGTAGCTTGTTTCCAACTCATGCTATAGTTGATCAAAGCTCAGATGGTCCAATCCAGACTTACTAAGACTTCCACAATCTTTACCTGGCTTCTTGCTGTGGTATTCCACAATAATCAAGTATCACAGTTACTATGGCAACTGACATTAACTGATACAAAGGTATTAACTACAATGTCTCCTCTACAGTGTATCACATATTTGGTATGAGTCCTGCTGCTCTAGATCAAGAAACACCCTCCAAACTTAGGCAGGACAGCGTCCATGACTCTGTTAAGCGACACCTCTACCCCCTCCCTAGTGCTGGCCATTGCCCAGAAGAGGATCCTGTCGTATTGTCACACAGGTCCCATGGCTCCAACAGCCATTTTTCCCCTGAGGATGTTGAGAGGCAGGCTTTGTGATCCAGTCACGCGCTGAGAAAGCTCTGTACTACAACAGCATGTGGCACCACCAAATTACAAATAGACTGGACCAGTATTGGTAGTTCTTCCTCCTGATTGTTTATACCCTTTAAATATTTGTGGACTTATGCACCATGCTGCAGGTGAGCCAAGCCATACATATTTATCTCACTTAATCTTCCCTCCTAAATCAATCTTTCCAGTCAATCTCTTCACTCTCTAATTATTTTTGTTGCTCTTCTCTGAACTCCCTCCAATGTGTCAATCAATACTTTCTTGGTAATGAAGTGCTCTGTAAAGAGCACAGTATTCTAGAGGCAGCTGTATACAGTGCAACAATGCAACCAATATGGATTTTCAGTTTTCACAGGAAGGTTGATCTCATAGTAAGGACATTACACTAGGGTTTTGAAGACCTGGGCTCATGTTCTTACTCTGAGGGACTCTGTGTAACCTTGGGCTAGTAATTTAGTCTCTTCTTTAGTTAAGAATCTATAAACACTGAATTGTTTGGTACACACAAACAGTGAAATTAGATGGTATGTGTGGCAGAATAAGGATCTGGCTGCGTAGACAGGAAACCCTAATACTCAACCAAATTGCAGTCTTCTAGTGTAGTTCATTCACTATTGATATGGAAGGACACGTAGCTGTTCCTTGGTATACTGCTGTTAAACACCACCAGACAGCAGTGGCTTGCCAGTTATTGTACATGGGACTTCTAGCATTTGCTATTTTGTGACCATATCAATTTGTTTTACTTTTAGCTAGCCCCATTTACTGCATATTCACTCAAACATCAGGACCAGTTTTTGTTGCATTTTCCAAAAAAATAAAGTAATTAGAAATCCTTGAACTTCCGTTTTCCAACAGCTGAGTGGTATATTTCCTTTATTGGGCACAGTGGGATGCAAAATAGTGTCTTAACACAGCTACGAGTACAGTCCTGTACTCAAATATTGGGTCTAGAGTAGACTCTGGGGGTTGATCTGCTGCCTCAAGGCACACCACATGAGCAATAGCATGCAAAAGCATTCAGCCACTGTGTGCAGGAGGACCTAATTTCCCACAACTCACACCTTGCACAGGTGACTTCCCTCGCACAAGCACAGAACCTGACCTGGGTTGATCACTCAGGTCTTACACCAGTAAAAAAGCAGCACTAGAGTCTCTGAAATGGTTCACCCTATTATTTTTCCATAAACTGCATAAACACTGCATACCATGAAGCATCATGTAATTAATGCATGATTAAAACTTGTCTAACTAAACTCTTTTAAGCTTTTCTTTTACGAATCTGTGTTGATTTGGCACAGCCTGGTTTTTTGGTAGTGGGGGAGGGCCACAGAAATAGCTTCTGTGAAAAGCCGCTAGAAGCTTCCACCATGTCCGACAGAGCCAATCTCTGATGGTTCTGAAGATGGACAATGCTGTTGGCCCAGTTAGAGAGGTTAGTAACTCCTCTGTGATGACATATTTAAGAAGAAAATCAAAATAGCACACGGGCAGTTTTTTCCTGGGGTAGTGAGGCCCCGCTGCCGGGGCCATCCCGGAGCAGCACACGGCAATGCGCCATGGCCACCGCCATCTCTGTGTGGCCCATGGCGAGTCTTGCCCACCTGGCTGCCCCTAGATAGCTGGGCCACGGGCAGAAAGGCTGGGGCCATGGCAGCAGCTTCTCCTTCCCGGTGCCCTGCGTGGAAGAGAGGTGTTAAACAGTGCCTGCGCAGCGGTGGCAGGGTCGCCTGGCCAGCAGTGCAAACATAGCGAGCGACTCTCCGATGCAGAACCCAGATGAGATCAACCTTTCAATGCTGTGGGATCCTGCAAGAATCTTTGAATTAGTGGAACTTGTTGGCAATGGTACCTACAGGCAGCAGTTTTTCTTCTAGTCAGAGAAGAGAAGGAAGTGAGGACATGTGAGGAAGAACAACGTGGCACCACCAAGGTCAGTGCAGAAGGAGGGAGAGAAGGTGCTCCAAGAGCTGGAGCTGAGGTTCCTCTGCAAGCCATGGTGAGTACCATGGTGAAGCAAGCTGTCCCTCTGCAGCCCATGAAGTCCATGGGAGATGCAGAGATCCACCCACAACCTGTGGGGAAAGTGCTCTCATCAGAGTGGGTGGATACCAGAGAAAGCCATGATCCTTAAAGCACTGCACCCTGTGGATGAGTGACCCACACCACAACAGTTTTGGGAGGACTGTTGCCCATGGGAGGGATTCATGTTGCAGCAGTTTTGGCAGGACTGCTGCTCGTGAGATTAGAGCCACGCTGGAGAAGTTCACAGAGAACTGTCTCCCATGAGAGGGACCCCACAGTGTAGCAAAGGAAAGACTCCTCTCCCTGAGTGAACAGAAAAAGATCTTGAATGATGAACTGACCAAAACCCCCATGCCCTGTCTCCCTGCGCTGTCGGTGGGAAGGAGGGAGGGGCTGGGGGGCAAAAAGGTGTTTTAAAGGCTTATTTTACTTCTCATTATCCTCCTCTGACTCTGTTAATAATAATTTAACTTTATACCTTTTAATTTGAACCTGTTTTGCTCTTAGAGTGTTTTCTCCCAGTCCTCATCTCAACTTGTGAGCCCCTCGTTAATTTTTTTTCCCCCTCCTCTGCCCAGCTGAGAGCAAGAGAGGGTGAGAAAATGGCTTTCATGGGTACCTGGTGTTTGGCCAGTGCCAGACCTCGACAGAATCTCATGCTCTTTTCCTTTCTCTTTTAGAAGAGAAGGTTAGGAATATCAGAAAGCAAAGATGTCTGAGAATTGCAGTTATGATTCATCAAGCTTCCAGAAATGCATTATAATGTACTATAGGTTGTAAGACTAAAAATTATTCCCCACTGAAATGGTATTCACACAGCTTTTGCTGTACTGAAGTGTACATTGTAATATAATCATAATAACTAAAGTAAGTTTCCCTTGGGGATTATACCTCTGTGTGATTTAATCCTTAAATTTGTTTTGCTTTCATCCCCAGGAGAAGAGAGATTTCAGTTATAAAGTATTCTTCCTAGAAATATCAGACACTGCACACGCATTCATAATCTGCACTTATATTTACAAAGCCCAGGCCAGGAGGTAAGCAGAATTGGGAGCATAAGTGTTACCATTCTGTTTGAAGAAACAAAGTTTGTTTTTCAAAAAAAAGAAGGGCCCAGCTGGGGATGAGTCCTGCTTATCCTGGAAAGTTCCCCACAGGACTCTCCCTTTATTTGACAGAGGAAATTATTTGCTTTCAAGAGAAGGCTGTCACTCAGGGTGTCTGAAAACGTACGGATCAGAGAGAAAGGGTTTTTCATGATAACTAATAAAGTGTGGAATGAAGTGGAAATTTCCTGTAAAAACTTACTGAACTTCTGTGTAATTATGGGTCTTAGTTCATGTTTTAAAAGACGGTGTGGACACTTCAGAGGTTAGGTCACAGTGGCTTTCTTATCACAAAATGTGAGAAGAAAAGCAGTCATTAGCATTTTGATAATGCAAGTCAAAGTATAATCTATCTAGTCTGTTGTTAAGACTGTTCTTAAACACAGTAGTTCTTTGATGAGTGATTTTACCCAAGAACAGTGATTTTGCCAACACATTAATCATTATTCAGTCACCAGCACACCATGTTTTTCCTCTGAACAAGTTTGTTCGCAACACATTTCCATAACATTAAGTGGAATGTATGTTCTTCAACTGACATACAGTGTGTTCACCTTTAAAAATAAAATGATACATTTTATATATAATA
>VZRV01006183.1:5977-19427 GCA_013398115.1 Falcunculus frontatus
AAAGGGAAATGGAGGGGGAAAGGGAAATGGAGGGGGAAAGGGAAATGGAGGGGGAAAGGGAAATGGAGGGGGAAAGGGAAATGGAGGGGGAAATGGAAATGGAGGGGGAAATGGAGGGGGAAAATCCAGGAATGGAGGCTGGGCAGCATGGTTTCCATCCAAAAGCTGGCTTTAGGCAGGGATTGACTAAACAACGTTGCTAAGATCAGTTTTATGACTCAGTCATCGAATTGCAGCTTCAGTCCCATCCCTGGAGACAGGAGGGAGGCCAGAGCCTTGGGAAGAGCAGAGTGCACATCCAAACCCCAGGGAGAGCAGGAAAAGCACTCCAGGAGCTTTTTCCTTCCAGAAACAGGAGCAGGCACCACCCTCCTGGCAGGGACCTGGAGCAGCCACTTCCATTTCCAAGCTCTGGAGCCTCAGCTGGCATTAATTGTTAATTAATATAAATTCCCATCTGACACAAGCAGGAGTCTGCACTCAGCCACTCCCGGTGATTCAACCCCTTTAATCTCAATTATTCCAGTCCATGCTTGCCCCTGGCACAAATCTCTCTTCCCATTCATTCCCTTCCTGGAAAAGCAGCAGCACATGCAGGATCTGGCACAGAAAAAGGTGGTTCAGGTGTCCAAAGCAATGATTTTTGCCCAGGAAATTCAAGGTTGTTCAATCTGGGTGACAACAAAACAGCCAGGAATCACTCCAGGGATGAGTGGCACCAAAAAATTCCTGTCAGGAACAGCAGCCAGGGAAGGGGAGGAATCATCAGCAGGGCACAAAAAGCATCAGCAGGACACAAAAAACCATCAGCAGGAGACAAAAAAAATCACTAGGGCACAAAAAGCATCATCAAGATATGAAAAGCATCATCAGGGCACAAAACCCTCACCAAGATGCACAAAAAAACCACCATAAGGACACAAAAAGCATCGCCAGGACACAAAAATACCTCAAAGGAGCACAAAAAATTATCACCAGGGCACAAAAATATCTCAGAGGAACACAAAAAATCATCACCAGGGCACGAAAACCATTGCCAGGACACACAAAAACCTCACCAGGGCATAAAAAAGCATCACCAGAACACAAAAGTACCTCACAGGAACACAAAAATACTTCACCAGGGCACAAAAAACCACCTTTAGGACACATAAAAACCTCACCAGGGCACAAAAACCCATCACTGAGACACAAAAATCCCCAGAGCGTGAGGGTGTGACCGGGGTGTCCCACAGGGGGACAGAGGTGGCACCTGCAGCAGGAAATTCCGAGTGGGGCTCTCCCAGAGGATTTTTTTTACCACATTTTCCCTGTTAAAAAAGGTGCAGCCCAGGCCCTCAGGGTGGTTTGGATGCCTCATTCCTAAAAGAATGTGAGGTTGGTGGTTTTTGCCTTCGTTTTTCAAATTTTCTCATTGAATTCCCTCAATCCCACTGTTGAAATCCCCCTTTTCTACTCACGGAGCTCCACTTTACCCTCAGCCTTTCCCACCGCTCTCCAAAGCCCTAAAAGTAGGGAAAAAATCCTTTAAAACTCCCTCTAATCAATGCAATTACTGACCTGTGCATTACAGACGATTTTATTCTCATCAATTTAAAATTCAATTGCAGGCCCAGCTGGAGCATTAAAAACACCACCCCAAAAGCTGCCCAGGTGTTGTAGGAGTGCCAGGCTTCCTCCTGGGGCAGAAAATTGGGGGTTTTTGAGCTTTTTTAGCCACTTTTCTCTGGTCCAGTGGAGCAGAACAGCCCCAGAGAGAGCAGAAGCAGAGGAGCTGTTGAGCTGCAGGGAGAGAAATGAGGGTGGGGCAGAAGTTTGGGGTGCTCTGGGGGTAAAAGGGAATGTAAAATAGTGATTATTTCCCTCCTCTGAATCCCTGGGAGTGCTGCAGGGCCAAGGACTGAGGGAATGAGGGAATGAGGGAATGAGGGAATGAGGGAAGGAAAACCCAAGGAAAACTCCACTTTCCACTCAAACAGAGCCCCAAGGCCTCAAAAAAAAAGCCTCAAGCACAGCCCAGGCCTTGCCCTGGCTCCATTCCCACTTTTCCCAGTTTTTCTCATCCCAAGGAAGGAGGGAATGAGGGAATGAGGGAAGGAAAACCCAAGGAAAGCTCCACTTTGCACTCAAACAGAGCCCCAAGGCCTCAGGCACAGCCCAGACCTTGCCCTGGCTCCATTCCTGGTTTTCCCAGTTTTTCTCACCCCTCATCCCAAGGAATGAGGGAATGAGGGCAGGAAAACCCAAGGAAAGCTCTACTTTCCACTCAAACAGAGCCCTAAGGCCTCAAAAAAAGGCCTCAGGCACAGCCCAGGCCTTGCCCCGGCTCCATTCCTGCTTTTCCCAGTTTTTCTCTGCCCAAGGAAGGAGGGAATGAGGGAAGGAAACCCCAAGGAAAGCTCTCCTTTGCACTCAAACAGAGCCCTAAGGCCTCAAAAAAAGGCCTCAGGCACAGCCCAGGCCTTGCCCCGGCTCCATTCCTGCTTTTCCCAGTTTTTCTCTGCCCAAGGAAGGAGGGAATGAGGGAAGGAAACCCCAAGGAAAGCTCTCCTTTGCACTCAAACAGAGCCCTAAGGCCTCAAAAAAAGGCCTCAGGCACAGCCCAGACCTCGCCCCAGCTCCATTCCCGCTTTTCCCAGTTTTTCTCATCCCAAGGAAGGAGGGAGTGAGGGAATGAGGGAATGAGGGAATGAGGGAAGGAAAACTCAAGAAAAGCTCCACTTTCCACTCAAACAGAGCCCCAAGGCCTCAGGCACAGCCCAGACCTCGCCCCAGCTCCATTCCCGCTTTTCCCAGTTTTTCTCACCCCTCATCCCAAGGAATGAGGGAATGAGGGAAGGAAAACCCAAGGAAAACTCCACTTTGCACTCAAACAGAGCCCCAATGCCTCAAACAAGGCCTCAGGCACAGCCCAGGCCTTGCCCCGGCTCCATTCCCACTTTTCCCAGTTTTTCTCACCCCTCATCCCTCCCAGCCTGGCCACGGGATCATTCCCCACCCCATTCCCTGCTCCAGCAGAGCCTTTCCCAGCTCTCACCCCATAAAACCTCATTTCCCTGCACTTCAGGCCCCACAGAGCCCTCAGCACCTCACACGCCTCCCTGCTGATTAAATATTGTCATTTCTTGCACTTTTTACCTACAAATCCCACCTAGAGGTGCCCAGCACCCCAAAACCAGGAGGTTCAACCCCACCAGAGATTTCTCAGCACATTAAAGGGTGCTCAGGTGGGGCCAGGGCGAGGCAGAGGAAGAGATAAGGCAGCAACAAGGAGATAAAAATCTAATAACTCTAATCTAGCAACATCCTGCTGGGGCAGAGATCGCTTCTGTGGGGCTGCAGCAGCACCAAAAACCCCATTAATTCATTCACTAATCCCACAGAGAAACTGCCAACACCCCATTTCCCAGCACAAGGAGAGAGCCACCAGAGGGAATTTTTTACTGGAGAACCATGGAGGGAATTCACCGCTGATGCTGAGGAGCTCAATAAATCCCAAATCCCACCCTAAAACTCCCACCCGTCCCCAATCTGCTCCCGCTGTGCCACAAGTGCCACCTCCCTGTGCCACCCCACAGCCTCCCCTCGGTTTTCCCCCACTCAGAGCAATCAAATGAATTAAAAATAGAATTCAGAAGCACACAGAGAGAGCAGCTCCTACCTCACCATCCCTGGACACACCTCAGGGGCTCCTAAATCCACGGAAAACCACAAGGGAACCCCAAAAATCCAGGGGGAGGCAGAGCAGCTTTAGGATGCAGGAGGAAATTTGCTGCTTCTTGGGGACATCGCAGCATCCCCCAGGAGCGAGTTTCCTTGGGATTCCTTTAGGGTTTTTTGGGGTTTCCTTGGGTTTTTTGTTGGGTTTTTTTTTTGGGTATGGTGGCAGAAAAGTTTTCAAGCGAGGTGGCAGCGAGATCTTGCCCCAAAAAGCAGCTCGTGCTTCTGGGGTGGGGACAAAATCAGGAAGCTCTGGGTCTCTTATCTCGGTCTCAGAGCTGTGAGCTGAGCGCTGAGGAGGGGACAGGAGGTGACAACAGCGTCCGGGGCTGGGGGAAAAGGAGAAAAACCCTAAAAACCCACTCCTGGAATCAGCACTTCTCATCCTTGGAATCCAAGCGGGAGGTGGATTTCTCCTGAGATTATCCAGCTCTTTCAAAGAGGAAATAACGCCAGGAATAAAATCCCCTCTCTCTCATCATTCCAGAGTTAAAACATGAAAAACCAGGGAAGAGCTGGGCTGGGATGTGCCAATCCAGCTGTCCCTGCTCATCCAGGAGAAATCCTGAGGTTTCCCAAAAGCATCTCAGCCTCCCTGATGGTTTTTTTGGGTTTTACTTTCGGTTTGCAGAGCTCTCCCTTCGCTCCTCTGAGCGGGGTTCCAGCCCTTCCCTCTGCTTTGGGAGGATTTTGGGGACACACAGGGATTTTGGGGGCACAGGGATTTTAGGGACACGGGGATTTTGGGGACACACAGGCAGAACTCGTGTCGCCAGCCCTGCAAGAAGCCAAAAGTGACAACCCCAAACTTCCAAACCCAGCCCCTCTCGTGGCTCAGCCGGTCCCAGGAAATTTGGGATCATTCCAACCCTATTGGTCCAGTATCTCCCTCCTGCCTCACCCCACCTGTGCCTACTCTTATTAAAACAATAACAAATAATGATTAAAAACCCCCATATAAAACCCATACAAAACCTATTTTTAGGATGATGCCAAGAGCAGGAAAATCCCAAAGCCACCCACCCAGAGGGGCTTTCAGCAGCCACCAAGCTGTGAGCAGGTTCCTCCTCGAATCCCAATTAATTAATTAATTAATTAATCAATGAAATCCCTGGCTGAGGGAATGAGGCTGGAGCATCCTGGCTTTCCCCAGCTCATCCCACTTGGCACCGGTGCCAGAGGGAGGTTGGGACATTCCTGCAGGGTCATCCCTGCCCTGTCACCTCTCTGTGCCCCAGGAATCCTCAAATCCCAGGATTATATAACCCCGAGGAGCTAATTAAAAACTGGGAGCGTTATTCTGGCCCTGGGCAGGGTGACAGGACCAAAAATACGGGACAAAAATCCAGGAGGAAAATTCCCATCCCCTTTGAAGGGTGGCCAGGGCTATTTTTGAACCTGGCTGCAGCGGGAAAAACTGGAGAAGAGGGGGGCAAAAAATTCCGTGGTTATAATTAGAATTTATAATTAGAATTTAATCAGGGATTCCAGAGGCTGCTGGGAATATTTTGGGAGGGTGGGAGGAAGCAGGGGCAGCAAACAAATAAATAAACAAATAAACACTTCCCCCCAAAAAATCAAACCCAACCCTGGGATGCTGCTTCAGGAATTTTTTGCTGCTTGGGAATCAAATCTTTGTCACCTTCCCACCCTCTGGAAATCCCCCAAGGCCAAGGGACACGTCCCAAGGGGTAAAGATTCCCAGTTATCCCAATTTTTGAGGTGTTTGGAGCTGGAGGAGCTTCCCAATTCCTGGCCTGGGGGTAATTCCATGATTATTTATCCCAGAGGGAACATCTCCAGGGGATGTTGCTGCTGCTCATTCAGCTTTTCCCTCTGTTTCTCTGCCTGGAATCCTTAATTTTTAAAACACCTTATATCCTCTTCCTTTGGGATGTGCCTTTCCCCGCTGCTGGGGGTTTCCTCCCAGTGCAGCAAATCCCAAATCCACACTCCCAATTCCCTTGGGAAGAGGGGGGGAGGCAGCAGCCACAACAAGGATCTGGTGGGATCCTCCTCACGTGGAATATCCCATAAACAAAATATCCCATAAAATATCCCATAAACAGAATATCCCACACATGGAATATCCTAGAATATCCCAGACACGGAATATCCCATCCATGGAATATCCCACACATGGAATATCCCATAAACAAAATAGCCCATAAACAAAATATCCCATAAAATATCCCAGACATGGAATATCCCATCCATGGAATATCCCAGACATGGAATATCCCATAAACAAAATATCCCATAAACAAAATAGCCCATAAACAAAATATCCCATAAAATATCCCATAAACAAAATATCCCAGACATGGAATATCCCAGATATGGAATATCCCAGACATGGAATATCCTAGAATATCCCAGACATGGAATATCCCATCCGGGGAATATCCCACACATGGAATATCCCATAAACAAAATATCCCACACACAGAATATTCCATCCCTGGAATTGCCCCTGGATGGGGCTTGGAGCACCCTGGGATAGCCAAGGTGTCCCTGGATGAGTTTAAATCCCTTCCATCCCAAACCATTCCGGAATTCCATGAATTTTCCTACAAGGAACAGCCCCCTGCTCTTTTGAGCATCCCAAACCCTGCCACTCCCAGTCCCATTCCCCAAAAAACCCCAGAGAGATCCTTTTCCTGCAGCTGGATCCTTCCCACTGCCCGGGACACCCCTGACAGCCTCAGCTGCAGGAATTCCAACAGCCCAGGAGGGAATTCCAGGATTCCAGGTCCATCCCTGCCTGTGGCAAAGAAGATTTGGGATCAAACTGCGGCCACAGGCGGCAGCAGGAGAAAAATCCCCATCCAGGAAACCCCAGTTCCTGATTTCCAGCCCTGGTTCATGCCAAGAATTTCCTGCTTCCCTCAGATCGGCGCAGGAAGCAGCTCTGGGATCTGATCCCACACATTTCCTGGAGCAGGGAATGGCACTGAAGGAACCATTTTCCATTTTCCATCCCTCCCCAGGGCGCTGCTTTTGCTCCAAAGTCACAAAATTAAACATTTCTTACTGCAGGGAAAGGGTCGATTCATCTTTAAAGAACTTGGGAATGCTTCTTCCCATCAAATATCCCAATTGGGAATAGGGATTGGGGTGGAAATACAAATGGCAGGGTTTGGGAAATGAAGTTTTTAGGGATTTGGAAGCTCAGGGGGTGAGGATCAGGGAGGCTGTGGAGGCAGGGATGGAGAATGAGAAATCAGGGAAAAATCAGGGATAAATCAGGGATAAATCAGAGCTAAATCAGAGAAAAATCAGAGACTAATGAGGGATAAATCAGGGGAAAATCTGGGAAAAATCAGAGATTAATTAGGGATAAATCAGGGGGAAATCAGGGATAAATCAGGGATAAAACAGGGATAAATCAGTGACCCAGGACAGGAAAGGTCTCAGCTCCAGGTTCCCACTCCCAGGACCCTCTGGAGAGGGACCAGGTTTGCTCATGAGGTGACAAAGGCCCTGGAAGAGATTTCCCAGAGGAAAAACTGGGAAAAAACCCAACCAGAATGTGGCTTCCCCATCCCTGGAAGTGTCCCAGGCCAGGCTGGAGCAGCCTGGAATGGGGGAATGCGTTTGGAATTGGAACTGGAGGGGTTTAAGGTCCCTTCCAACCCAAATCCAGGCTTGGGAGAATCCCAAATCCAGTCTGGGATTCCCTGGAGTCCGTGACAGAAATGGGAACACTCATGGCATTATCCCAAAACCTGGAATTTGGTCCCTTCACTCCCAGCATCACATCCCAGCTACAGCATCCCAGGAAAAACAGCTGGAAAGAAAATTCCCTCCCCAGAGCTTTTCCAAACACATCTGAACTTCCAACAGCAAAAACGCTTTTCCAGGTCATCCTGAGGTGGGAAAGGACAGCCAGGAATCCCCCAAAACCCCCGAACTGGCTCGGAGAAACCCCTGGAATGCAGCAACACGGAGGGAAAATCCCATCCCTTGGATATCCGTCCATCCATCCCTTTGGAAAGCAGGGCCGGGAAGGAGAAGGGGCAGGGACGATGATCCCAAAGGACCCCGGCTCCTGCCACAGCCGAGGAAAAGAAGGAACAGATGCTCCAAAGTCCCTTTTTTTTTTCCCAGCTCGCGGCCCACGAGGAGATTCCCAGGAAATTTGGGAGCTCGGTGCCGTTCTGGCGGCTCCGCTCCAGCATCCCGAGCCTGTGGGATGCTTGGAGCTTCCAGAGGTTTTGGGGTGCTCAGGAGAGAATCCGCTGGGGCTGCGACTTCAGCAGGGCCACCGAGCCCCGAGCGGCGACACCGGGAATGCCGGGAATACCGGGAATACCGGGAAAACGGAGATAACGATACACGGGGACACCGGGAACACCGGGAACACCGGGAAAACGGAGATACCGATACACGGGAATACCGGGAACACTGGGAAAACGGAGATACTGATACACGGGGACACCGGGAACACCGGGAATACCGGGAAAACGGGGATACCGATACACGGGAATACCGGGAACACTGGGAAAACGGAGATCCCGACACACGGGGACACCGGGAACACCGGGAATACCGGGAAAACGGGGATACCGATACACGGGAATACCGGGAACACTGGGAAAACGGAGATCCCGACACACGGGGACACCGGGAACACCGGGAATACCGGGAAAACGGGGATACCGATACACGGGAATACCGGGAACACTGGGAAAACGGAGATCCCGACACACGGGGACACCGGGAACACCGGGAATACCGGGAAAACGGGGATACCGATACACGGGAATACCGGGAACACTGGGAAAACGGAGATCCCGACACACGGGGACACCGGGAACACCGGGAATACCGGGAAAACGGGGATACCGATACACGGGAATACCGGGAACACTGGGAAAACGGAGATCCCGACACACGGGGACACCGGGAACACCGGGAATACCGGGAAAACGGGGATACCGATACACGGGAATACCGGGAACACTGGGAAAACGGAGATCCCGACACACGGGGACACCGGGAACACCGGGAATACCGGGAAAACGGGGATACCGATACACGGGAATACCGGGAACACTGGGAAAACGGAGATACTGATACACGGGGACACCGGGAACACCGGGAAAACGGAGATCCCGACACACGGGGACACAGGGAACACCGGGAATAACGGGAAAACGGAGATACCGATACACGGGGACACCGGGAACACCGGGAATACCGGGAATATCAGGAGCACCGGGAACACGGGCATCGGGGAACCGACCCTGCCGGGGGAGCGGGGGCAGCTCCGAGCCGGTGCCCGGTGGCCGCTGCTGCGGGACGCGCTCGCTGCGGGATGGGACGGGATAAATCGGGATGGGACGGGATAAATCGGGATGGGATGGGATAAATCGGGATGGGACGGGATAAATCGGGATGGGACGGGATAAATCGGGATGGGACGGGATAAATCGGGATGGGATGGGATAAATCGGGATGGGATGGGATAAATTGGGATGGGATGGGATAAGTCGGGATGCGATGGGATAAATTGGGATGGGATGGGATAAATCGGGATGGGACGGGATCAATTAGGATGGGATGGGATAGATCGGAGTGCCCGGGCGGGTGCGGGCTCGCTCCTCACCTGCGGGAGGTCATGGCTCGGTCCCGCTCCCGGCGCCGCTCCCGGTGCGACTGCCCCGCTCCGCGCCCGGCGGGCGCTGGGCCCGGCCCGGCGGGGAAACCCCTCCCTGTGACGTGAGGGAATCCCCGCCCTCCGCCCCGCCCGCACCCCGAGTGCCCATCCCCGAATCCCGAGTGCCCATCCCTGAATCCCCAGTGCCCATCCCCGAATCCCGAGTGCCCATCCCTGAATCCCCAGTGCCTATCCCTGAATCCCGAGTGCCCATCCCTGAATCCCCAGTGCCCATCCCCGAATCCCGAGTGCCCATCCCCGAATCCTGAGCATCCATTCCCGCAGCCTCCATCCCATTCCCGCAGCCTCCATCCCAATTCCCAGCTCCCTGGAGTCGTTCCCCATCCAGCCCAGCCCATTCCCGGTGTCCAGCTCCATCCCACGTGGGGTTTGGCAGCACCGGAGAGTTCCCATAATGAACGGAGTCACGGAATTGTTAGGGTTGGAAAAGATCCCACAAAAGACAAAATTCCTCCCAAACACCCTGGATCTGGCACCTCCCACCAATCCTGGGTGAGAAAACGAAGCCAGCTGTCCAGGAGGGAATAAAAACCAGGACACAGCCACTGACACCCCCCAGTGTCCCCAGCGGGTCAGAAATAGCAAGTTTGGAGCTATAAAAAGCCCCAACGGACTCCGTGTCCATTCGGGGAATCCCCAGGGAGCTGCCAGGGCAGGAGCCAGCTCATTCCCCAGGGATGAGGGCTTGGAGGGTGGCACAGCTTCCCTGGATTGCTCCTGGGCCCAATAACAACCCTGGGAATGGTGACCCCTGTCCTGCCCTTCCTTGGTTTTCCTGCCACTGAGATTCCAAGGCCTGGGAGCTTCTCCCAGATCTTGGCTGGCTTGGATTTGTCACCCAGGATTTGTGGGAGATGCCGGATCCGGGGCATTTCTTTGGGGGAATTTCTGTCTTTTATGGGAAGCAGCATAAATTTGACACGAGCTGGGCCTGGCTGTACTAAAACCCCCTCCAGCTGCCAGAGCTCTTTTCCCTCTTTTCCCAGGACAAGGACCAGCTTTTTCTCCCAGGAAAACGCCCCTGGAAGAGGGAGAGGCTTGGCGAGGGTGGCACAATGAGGTCATTGTCACCACGAGCCTGGGGGTGGCTCTTTGTCCATTGAGGTCCTTCCAGAGCCCGTGGGGACACAACTCCATCACTGCTGGCATCCCAATGACTCCTTTTCCCAAATTAGCAGCTCCCAAATGGCAGGAATTCCATGGTTTTGCCTCACTTCACTCAGCTGGATGAGCTGAGCTCTTTGCTGGAATTCTGTCCAGCAAAGAATTCCCCAGTTCCCACCTTTTCTGGCAGGGAGGGGACAGCAATCCCAGCAGGAAAAGCTGTTCAGAGCTGGAATGTGGACACTGGAATATCCTGGGCTGGGAGGGATCATCCAAACCCAACTCTTTTCCTTGCACAGGACGCCCCAAAAATCCCACCTGGAAATGTTTATCTCAAACCACGTCCTGCTCAAGGCTGATTTTCCATGGATTTTCAGCAGGGAAAACGCTGCCATCCATAAGGAACAACCCCCAGGGGCATCACCTCAGTGCTGTGAGATCCACGGGATGCAAAAATTCCCTGGAAAACGCCGATAAAAGAGAGAAAGAGGGAAAACTGGAGACTCCCAAGAGCTGAAACCACGCCCTGGCCACAGAGCAGGGAAAGAAAAGGCACAAAAATTCTGCAAAACTCTGGGATTGGGGTTGAAATTCATGGAAGAGCTGAATTTAGGAAACACCTGAATGAGCCTCGCTGCTTCACCCCCGTTTGCCCAGCAAACAGCACCCCAAAAAAAGCAGGAATTTCCTTTTTTCCAGGGAAAAAAAGAAGCACCAGGCCCCTTAAAAACCTCTTTAATCGTTTCCAAACTTTATTTCTCGGTGATTTGACGAAAGACACGAGTTAGTAATGGTTACATCATGCTGCTCCTCTACTGTGCATCGCCCTTCGGAATTCAGCCAGCAGCTCCCAAAGTCAGGAATTCACGAAGCCACACGGACATCTCAGGGGGTTTAAATTTAAAAAAAAAAAGCCCCCCCAAAAAAATCAAATCCGGAAAAAAACCCCACCTCAATGTCTTTTTTTTGTGGTTTTTTTTGGGTATAACGTTATTCCAAATAAAGCCCACGGACCTAAGGGTGCTGCTGAAAATTCCAGATGCTCCCCCACGAGGACCCAAAATTCCTGGTTTAAGGCATTTCCAAGCCCCAATGAAAGCAGACGGAGTTTTTATATTTATTTTTGTTCGGTTGCGGGGTTTTTTTGCCGTTTCTTGGCTTCATTTCAGTGGCATTCCCAAAAATCAGCAGCTTCCCCGTCCCTCTGGAGCTGGCACATCCAGCCCTGGCTCAGCCCAGCTGGGAATCCCATTCCCAAAACATGGATTGGGAGCTCCCAGCTCCCTCCCTCTCCCATTCCATCCCATCCTCTCGGGATCAAAGCCCAGCATTTCCCACCAGGAATCCCGATTTGGAGCCAGCAGCCACTAAAAATGGGGATTTTGGCACCTCCAGAACCCCCCCAGCCACAGCAGATCCCCCCCCAGGAACACTGAACCCCTGGATTTGTCACAGGAATGTCACAGCTATGGGAATTCTATTTTTTTAAAATCAAATTAAACAAAATAAAAGCAGATCCAAGAGGTTTTTCCATAGGTTTTTCCCCTTGGTTCCTTCTTTGTTCAGAGCTCACCCTGAGAAAAGAAATTTCACTTTTCCTGGCTCCAAAGTTGGTGCCAAAACCCCCGTTTTTGATAGAAATTTAGGGGAAAAGCGTCAAATTCCAGCACCTTGGGCAGGAATTACCACCCAAAACCCGGTGGGATCCTGCACATGAATTCCCTAAAGCTGTTTTTCCATGGAGCAATCCCAGCTGAGGGTGGGAAAGGGACACAGAGGCCACAAAACACCAGGAAATCCTTCCCATGGAGAAGGAACCCCCATGGAGGATGGGATCGTTTCTTCCAGAGCTGTGATCCATCTGTTCCTCTCCAGCTTCCAGGAGATCCAGAGGCTCCAGGCAGAGGTGCTGCCAATCCCAATCACACCCCAGAAACTTCAGAACTGGCCCCAAAATTTTCCTTTCCAGGAAGAAAATGCTTCAAATCCCCCCCAAACACTCCCCAGTCCCCTTCCCATTCCCGCTGGAGCCATTCCTGCTGGGCTGGCAGCATCCAGAGGAGCGTGGAAGACCCAAAAACTCCAAGTCCAAGGTAAAAAAAATTCCAAATTCTCTTCATGGGAGAGGCTCCGGTGGCAGCTCTGCATTCCCAGGCTGGGAGCCGGAGGCTGTGGGTCATGGAAGGACACATCCAAGAGATCTCTGGAAAGGGAAAAGGGATCCTCCCAGCCCCTTTGGAAGAGGGAGAGCATTCCCAACTCTGGGAGAGGAGCTCCAAGTGATCCCCAGCATGAGGGAGGCCGAGGCTTGGCGGCCTCAGGGAGAGCAGCCAGGGGGGGTCAGGACATGTCTGGATGAACACAAAGTGTGGGAATGAGTTTCCCCAGCTGCTCCTGCATGTGTCCAAGAGGAAGAGGAGGAGGAGAACCGCTGGAAAAAAATCCACGTTTTTTTCCCCCCAAAAAAACCTCTGAGTCCAGCAAAGAGTCACGAGACAAGCACAGAGCGAAGCTTTGGCCGCCCGGCCGGAGCAGGCCCGGCTCTCTCCCTTCCAGTGCGTGGCATCCCTGATGTGAGCAGAGCTCGAAGGAGAAAAGCACTTGAGATCCTTACACACATAAATTACAGTGAGAGGAACTGGGGGGGCAGGAGGGAATCGGGTGAACACAGGGTTGGGAGAAGGTTTGGAAGAGCCAGACCCCGGAGCAGGGCAGGAATTCCCCACACGGGGAAGGGTCGGGGCCAGGCAGTGAATCCGTGAAGGCCTCGCCAGCACCAGCAGCGTTTCCCTCACAGGGGCACGAACAACCCCCCCCCAAAAACACCAGGAAAAAGGGGGGAAAACCCCCCAAAAAAAAGAAGCTTCAAGTATGAAGAAGATTTTTCGCTGCAGTGGGAGAGTTCTTCTGTCTCTTCTCGGAGCCTCGGGGCGAGGTTTGTTG
>VZRV01006183.1:19842-33583 GCA_013398115.1 Falcunculus frontatus
ACAGGGGACAGCACAGGGACAGGGGACAGCCACAGGGGACAGAGGACAGACAGACTGGGGACAGCACAGGGACAGGGGGCAGCCACTGGGGACAGCACAGGGACAGGGGACAGCCACTGGGGACAGCCACTGGGGACAGGGGACAGAGTGGGGACAGCACAGGGACAGGGGACAGGGGACAGCCACTGGGGACAGCCACTGGGGACAGCCACTGGGGACAGCCACTGGGGACAGCCACTGGGGACAGCCACTGGGGACAGCCACTGGGGACAGCCACTGGGGACAGCCACTGGGGACAGCCACTGGGGACAGCCACTGGGGACAGCCACTGGGGACAGCCACTGGGGACAGCCACTGGGGACAGCCACTGGGGACAGCCACTGGGGACAGCCACTGGGGACAGCCACTGGGGACAGCCACTGGGGACAGCCACTGGGGACAGCCACTGGGGACAGCCACTGGGGACAGCCACTGGGGACAGCCACTGGGGACAGCCACTGGGGACAGCCACTGGGGACAGGGGACAGAGTGGGGACAGCACAGGGACAGGGGACAGGGGACAGCCACACTGGGGACAGCACTGTCACACACAGTCACACACTCACAGTCACACACTGTCACTCTCACTCCCAGGCACTGCCTCCCAACAGCAGGGAAAATCCTCTTCCCTGCCCATTAATAAATATCCATTAAATGAATTAATTTGATAAAAATAAAGTTGTTATTTCCACTTAAATCCCATCAGTTCCAACCAGTGCCTGGCACTTTCCTGAGGACACTTAAAGCAGTAACTTCTGTCTACTGGTATTTCTATTGAACTGGGATTTCTACTCTAAAATACCAATTCGAGTCTCATTTCCTTGGAATTTGGCCCTAAATTCAAGCTGCATTTTGGTTCAGTGACTGAACTGTCAATGGTGGCTCATTAAACACATTGGAATTACAAAGGGCTGACTGCAAACACAGCCTGGGGAAGCCAAGGAAAAATTCCTCGTGGAAAAAATTCTGCTTTCCAGGTAACTTCTAGGTGGGCTTCAGAAGGAGAAATTTTGGAATATGAACTCCCTATGGGTCAGGTGAGACCTGAACTCCAGGCTCAGATCAGGGAGATAAGCACAGATACTTCCAGAAAGTGTGAATAGAATCCAATCCTGTGAGCGTGGGGAGCCCCTGAGATGGAATTCCCAGGGAATCTGTGGCTGCCCCATCCCTGGAAGTGTCCCAGGCCAGCTTGGAGCACCCTGGGATAGTGGGAGGTGTCTGGGAATGGCACTGGAGGGGCTTTAAGGTCCCTTCCAACAGCAATTACGACTCTAATTCCCTGTTCCTCCCTCAGGGGACGCGGTGCCATGGCAGGGAGTGGCACTGGTCCCTCAGTGTCACCGCCAGAGAACTGCATTTGTAGGAATTTTGAGGCCACCTGGGCGGCCAAGGTGTGGTGCTGAAGGAAGGGAGGGACAGGAAGGACATCCCTATCCCATTCCAGCTGTGAATCCTCACCCAGGGACACTGGGAATGTTCTCCCTTCCCCCAGACTCACCCAGCCACAGCGCCCCGTCCGTGTCCAGCTGCGTGGCCCCAAGAGGGGAGGAACCAGCGATGGGGGCTTCGTTCCCAACCTGGAGGGACCCTTCCCTCTGGACCCTGCTCCCGAGAGAGGGAGGAAAACCAGGAATTAATGAACCACCTCAGGGGGAAGGCCCAGAGCTGTTCCCTGCAAATCCCGACACCGGGAAGCACCGGTGCTTTTCCAGCTGCAGAGCTGAGCATCCCTCTGGATGCAATCCTTGCCCCAGTGCCACCCAACCGCTGGGACTGTCCCCTCTAGCACCCCTGTGGCATCCCACAGAGCCACCCCAGCCCTGCCAGATCCCGCAGCGGGAATCCCTGGCACTCCAGGAGCGTGATCCCTCCCCACTCCCATAAAAATAAAAAAGGGCCGGCTCGCTCCCACTGAGAACAGAATGTGAAACCCTCAGAGATCCCAAATCCAAGGCACGGCCCTTCCACGCCTCCTTTCTGTCCCCTTTGACATTTCCCAGCGTGTCCCAGCAGGGCAGGGCCTCCCCTCTGTTCTCATCCAAGGAGAGATCCTTGGGGATCACCGTGACTCAGCCACCTCATTCCCATCCCAATCCCAATCCCGCTGTTCCCCCTCACCTGGAGGCTTTGATGTGGATCCACTGGTTGGTGTTGACGGGGACTGTGGAGCGCAGGGTGACGGGTTTGGAGCCGAGGTCGTAGCTCAGCTGCACGAAGCCATCCACGATGGCCAGGGCGATGTAATCCGACTTCTCCAGCCCCTTCCCGCTCCACAGGAGCAGCCCCTGCGTGGCCTCGGTTTTGATGCTGAGCTCAAAGTGGTTGGACTGCAGGGCTTTCTCACTGGGAAGAGGGAAAATGGGGTTGGAAAAGCGGCTCCTTGGAGCAGCTTCCTCCTCCCAGGGAGCTGGGATAGCCTCCATCCCATTCCTGGGATTGGGATACATCCATGGGGTCCGTCCCCAGCTGCTGCCCTCGAGGGTGGCGGATTTTGGGATAATCTCCATCCCATTCCTGGGTTACACCTCAAGGGTGGCAGATTTTGGGATAAGCTCCATACCATTCCTGGGATACACCTGGAGGGTGGCAGATTTTGGGATAAACTCCATCCCCTTCCTGGGATACACCTCAAGGGTGGCAGATTTTGGGATAAGCTCCATACCATTCCTGGGATACACCTGGAGGGTGGCAGATTTTGGGATAAGCTCCATCCCATTCCTGGGATACACCTGGAGGGTGGCAGATTTTGGGATAATCTCCATCCCACTCCTGGGATACACCTCAAGGGTGGCAGATTTTGGGATAACCTCCATCTCACTCCTGGGATACACAGGGTGGCAGATTTTGGGATAACCTCCATCTCACTCCTGGGAGACACAGGGTGGCAGATTTTGGGATCACCTCCATCCTACTCCTGGGATACACCTCGAGGGGGGCAGATTTTGGGGTAACCTCCATCCCACTCCTGGGATACACCTCGAGGGGGGCAGATTTTGGGGTAACCTCCATCCCACTCCTGGGATACACCTCAAGGGTGGTGGATTCTGTGGTATCAGAATTCCTGTGAAGCTCCAAACCAGGCCAGAGGATCCAAGGAATGGCCCTGGAGGTCTCTGACCCAGCTCCCACTCTTGGGAATACCAACCCCCATCTTCCTGCTGCCCTGAGCAGGGTTCCTCAAGATTTTGGGGATTTTGCCCAAGATCCAGCTGGAGATTCCTTGTTTTTGCCCTCATGGAGCACAATCCCTGCCAGCTGTGACACAGCAGCTTTGGCACCTTGGGGCTGTGACAGGAAGGGGATGGAGGCAGCAAAACCTTCTCTAGGTCTTTTCCCAAGGGAGGAACGAAGGAAAGATGGGATTTTCCCCAGATTTGCATCCCGATTTTTGCCTCTGGAACAGGCACGAGGCTCCTGGCAGCAGGTGGAGTGACCACCCACAGCTGGGACACACAGACTGGACAACAGAGACAACACAGAGAGCTTTTTATTCCCAAGGGACGCTGCATCCAGAGGGCAGGACAAGGCCTGGTGTCCTTCCAGGGTCACTCAGCCTGGTGGCTCTTGGCTGTCCCTGCAGGGACAGGGGTCCCCCCTCTGCAGAGCTCATCCCTCACGGATAAAAAGCAGGGGACAGGGACACACAGGACACACACAGGGACACGGGGACATGCTGTGGCACGGGCACGGCACGAGACAGGGCCAGCCTGGCACACACTCACCTGGGCTCCAAGGGGAAATCCAGCGCCTCGGGACTCGGAGGGGGGAAAAAAGGGGAGCGTGCCATAAGCGCAGGGCAGCGAGGAGACCCTTCCCTTCCTGCCTTCCTTCCTTCCTGCCTTCCTTCCCTTCCTTCCTTCCCTTCCTTCCTTCCTTCCCTTCCTTCCTGCCTTCCTTCCTTCCTTCCTTCCTTCCTTCCTTCCTTTCTTCCTTCCTTCCTCCCTTCCTTCCTTCCTTCCTTCCTCCCTTCCTTCCTCCCTTCCTTCCTCCCTTCCTTCCTCCCTTCCTTCCTCCCTTCCTTCCTCCCTTCCTTCCTCCCTTCCTTCCTCCCTTCCTTCCTCCCTTCCTTCCTCCCTTCCTTCCTCCCTTCCTTCCTCCCTTCCTTCCTCCCTTCCTTCCTCCCTTCCTTCCTCCCTTCCTTCCTCCCTTCCTTCCTCCCTTCCTTCCTCCCTTCCTTCCTCCCTTCCTTCCTCCCTTCCTTCCTCCCTTCCTTCCTCCCTTCCTTCCTCCCTTCCTTCCTCCCTTCCTTCCTCCCTTCCTTCCTCCCTTCCTTCCTCCCTTCCTTCCTCCCTTCCTTCCTCCCTTCCTTCCTCCCTTCCTTCCTCCCTTCCTTCCTCCCTTCCTTCCTCCCTTCCTTCCTCCCTTCCTTCCTCCCTTCCTTCCTCCCTTCCTTCCTCCCTTCCTTCCTCCCTTCCTTCCTCCCTTCCTTCCTCCCTTCCTTCCTCCCTTCCTTCCTCCCTTCCTTCCTCCCTTCCTTCCTCCCTTCCTTCCTCCCTTCCTTCCTCCCTTCCTTCCTCCCTTCCTTCCTCCCTTCCTTCCTCCCTTCCTTGCCTTCCTTCCCTCTCCCACCCCCATGGGAACAGCTCCAGCTCTTCACTCCACACAGGAGTGAAGCAGGAGAGCCAGGAATTGTCCCCTGGATGAGCCTCCTCCAGCCATGGGAACACCTGTGGGAGTTGAAGCTCGGGCAGGGAGAGCAGGATAACGGCAAAGAGGGAATATCCAACCTGTGCTGGGTCTGGAGCTGTGTTTAGGAAGGGCTGAGGGAGTGGGAAAGGGGCTCAGCCTGGAGAAAAGGAGCTCGGGAAGGACCTTTTTGCTCTCCACAACTCCCTGGCAGGAGGGGACAGCCAGGGCAGGCTGGGGACAAGGGACAGAAGGAGAGGAAATGGCCTCAGGGGAGGTTTGGATTGGATATTTGGGAGAATTCCCTCACTGGAAGGGCTGCCAGGCGTTGGAATTGGGATGGAATCTCCATCGCTGGAAGTGTTCACAAAACCACATCCAGAAGTGCCACATCCACACCGCTTTTGAACCCTTCCAATCCCTGACCACCCTTCCAGAGAGAAAAATTTTCCCAAATATCCAACCTAAACCTCCCCTGGTGCAGCTTGAGGAGTTTCCCCTCGTCCTGCCCTTGGGATGCTGTGGGATGAGCTCCCCTCTTGGACGTGGAATTGCCACGTGCAGCCTCTGAGTCAGCCCTGGGGCACTCAGAGCACAGGGAGTGCACGGAAAAGGGGAAATCCAGGAGTGCAGCTGTCCCTGCAAGTGTCACAAGCTCCAGGTCCTGCTCATTCAGCCCTAAATAAATGTAAAATATAAAAATGGATGGCCCAGTAAAAACCAGCACGGGCATGTCAGGGCTGGAGGAGCCATGGGAATGTTGGGCCTGTCCAGGGCAAGCCCTGCAGCAGGAAAAATCCACTTTTATGGGCAGCTCTCAGCCTGGCAGGGCTGGTGAGTGCTGCAGCCAAGTCCAGCAGGGGAAACTGGGAGAAGATCCCTCCCAGGATGGGGCAGCACAGCCCAAAGAGGCCAGGAGAAGGCTGGGAATGGTGACATTCCCTCTGCAGGGCACTGGGAGAGGCAGGGCTGTGGCTCAGGGGGGTGCACAGGGACAGTTGTGAGGTCACAGTGCTGGAGGGCACTGCCCAGCTTAGGAGGATGCTCAGGATAATCCTAAAAAATCCTCAAAAATGCCTTTCCAGCCCCTCCCGATGCTGTGAGCATGCAGGTGATGGCTCTGCAGCCCCCCATGCACAGGCACAGCTCAGCCCCCATGGCCCTGGCCGCCCCAGAATGAGGTGGGATGGGATGGGACAGGCAGGGATCCCTCCAAATTCCCCCTTCCCACAGCAGGGAATGCTCCTGCATGGAGCAGGGCAGGACAGACACACAGACAGCAAATCTCAGCTGCCCAAGGGTTTGGATTTCTCCCCATCCTCCTGCCCTGACCCTTTTTCTGACCCCTCATCCACACCAGAAATGTTTTTGAGGAGCTCCCAGTGCCCAGCCCAGCCTCCTCCGATGCCACATCCACGCTGGAAAAATCAGGGCAGGATCAGCACCCTGAGTTTCCATCTCCAACACCTTCAGCTGCTGCTGGAGCAGGAAGCCACAGGAATTTTCCTTCCCTCTGCTCATCCTTAAGCTGCTAAAATTGTGCTTAAAAAATAAATTGAGGCAGGCTGGGGGGACAACATCTGGATGTGGCACAGAGCTGGGACAACAGCTGGATGTGGCACAGAGCTGGGACAACATCTGGATGTGGCACATCCAGGTAAAGCAGCTCCTGTAGAGCCCCACGAGCTGCTGTCAGCACCTGAGCCCTCCTCCCCCTGGAATGGGAATATTTTCCCACAAAAGACCCCGGGAGAGGCCCCAGATTCCTCCCCCCACTCGTGGCCTGGTGTTTGGGGTGACAATGGGGGCGTGCTGGGGCCGTACTTACGCTGGGATCTCATTGCTCAGGTGGCTTGAAAACAGAGAAACAGCGACATTGAGAGGGGACAGACACACAGACAGGGACAGACAACAGCTCCACATGGACACAACCCCACCCCAGCAGGGCTGGGAAACTGGGAATGGGACGGGCAGATGGATGGGATCTCATCCAAGACCCTCTCCCAGCGCCCTGGAAGAGGTGGGAATTAACCCCAGTGGGGAGGGACGAAGGGCACGGAGCAGAACTCCCAGGAATCTCCTGAAGGAGAAATTTCCAGCCTGGAGGAGCTCAGGCAGCATTCCCAGAGGGAATTCCCAAGGACCAGCACAGGCACGGACACCACAGGGTCCTCTCCAGCCTGGGGGATGAGCAGAGGCTGGGACAGTCACACGTGTCCCAAGGCAGGGATGTCCCATCCCTGCTGCCAGCACCATCCCTGTGGCACTTCCAGCCCAGGACACGAAGGTTCCAGCTCCATCCCATTCCCAAACCAGGCTGGGCTAAGCCAGGAGCTGCCCCAGGCAGCACAACCACAGCCAGGCCTGGAGCTGGGAATTTGGAGGGAAAACGCTCTGCCAACAGGGCAGCTTTGGAGGGAAGGACCGGGAACAACCACCCCGGTTTGGAGCTCCTGGATCCCAGATTTTCCTCCTGGAATCAGCCCCAATTCCTGGTTTGGGGCTCGGCTCAGCCCAGCTGCTGAGGTACCTCTTGGTGACAGCGTTGTGGTACTCCAGGTACGTCCTGCCATCAAAGGCCACGGCCTCGGCGTCCCCTGCTGCCTTCTCGATGATCACTGGGGTGGGAAAAACAGGGAGAGGGGAAAAGGAGCTGTCAGGAAAAGCCAGGTAATTCCTGTCCATCCCAGGACTCTGGGAAAATTCCCCCTTTCCCCACGGAGCATCCCTGACAGGACACAGACACACCCCTGGGAAATGTCACCCCCTGAGAGGTCTGGGTGGCTTTAGGGTCTGGGATTTGCAGCATTTCCCTGTCTGGCAGCCAGGAAGGGTCAGTTGAAACTGGAATTTTGATTTATTGGGTTTAAATGGAGAGAGAGGAGGTTCAGGTGGGAGATTGGGAAGGAATTCTGCCCCAACAGAGACAAGTGTGGAGGGCCCATCCCTGGAAGTGTCCCAGGCCAGGCTGGAACAACCTGGGATAGTGGAAGGTGTCCCTGCCCATGGATGGGGTGGGAATGGATGGGATTTAAGGTCCCTTCCAACCCAACCCATTCCATAATTCCCTAGCCCAGCCCTCCAAGGGTTTTCCTCTCAAAGAACATCCCGATTCGAGCTCCTTTTCATCATAACCCTTGCTGCATGTGCTCAACTTCTGCAGGAGCTTTTCCAGGTTTCCCACCAGTGCGAGCTGTCCCTGCCCATGGAATGAGAGCAGCTTTCAACCCCTTCCAACCAAACCATTCCATGATTCCTTGAAGGACAAGAATTCCAGCTTGGCCTCAACGTTGTCCTGCTGCCACCAGGACAGCTCCAATGCCATGTGGGTGAGGGGCCACCTCCAACCCCCCATGGCCACCTCCATCCTCCCTGTGGCACCCCCAGCCCCCCGTGGCCCCTCACCCTTCTCGCAGTGGGCCCCAGAGAAGCCCCTCTGGCAGGAGCACTCGTAGCCCTCCATGCTGGGGCTGCAGGAGCCCCCGTTCTGGCACGGGTTGGGTTTTTGGGTGCAGGGGTGGCCCCGGAACGGGGAGATCTCCATGGCACTGCGGATGTTCTGCTCCGTCAGCACGGGCACCCCCTGCACCGAGATCTGCAGGGAGGAAAAACGGAGTCAGCCACGAGCTGTAGAGACCCTGGGATGGATTTCCTGGAGAAATCATGGATGTCTCATCCCTGGAAGTGTCCCAGGCTGGGCTGCACGGGGCTGGGATGGTGGAAGTGTCCCTGCCCATGGCACAGGATCAGCTTTGAGGTCCCTCCAACCCAAACCAGTCTGGGCCTCTTTGATGGTCCTTCACTGCCACCTCTGGTGACATGGGGACACCGGGCAGTGTCCTTGGGGACGAGAGGAGATGGGAATCCATCCCTAAGGTGGGAATCCATCCCCAATTCCCACGTGTTCCTGCGACCCCAAATTCCCCTCCTGTCCCCCACTGGTGCCACTTTTCAACCAGGTGAGCTCCACACGCCAGGACAGCTCCCAGCTCCATCTCAGGGCAGGAATCACAGCTCCCAGTGGACACTGGGCTGTCCCAGCTGGACATTGGGCTCTCCCAGCTGCCCACTGGACCTCACCCTCTGCACAGCTCCCTCGAAGCCGCTGGAGATGGCGGCTGCTCGAGCCAGCTTGGAGAAATCCGGGGCTCCTCCCACATAAAACGGCTCCTTCAGGTTCAGCACCATGTGAGGCACCTGGGGAAAGAGGGAAAATCCCAGAGAAGGTGTCAGGGTGTCCCTGGTTGTCCTGGGCAGGGCCAGGAGTTGGGCTTGATGATCCTTGTGGCTCCCTTAATTTGGGATATTTGATGATGTTTTATTTTATTTGATGATATTTTATTTATGGTTCTACGGATGGAGCCTCCAGGAAACCTCCTCATGCCAAGGACTGCGAGGTCCCACCCCCAGCGGGCACCTGGGAAGGGTTTCCCGTGGATTGAATTTTGGGAAGAGGCTGTTCCAGCACCCTCAGGCCTGGAGGGGGGCTCTGGTTTCGTGTGACCCCAAAATTCGGGTACCCAGACATCACTCTGAGCTCTGCAGGGCCGGTGCTCAATCCCAGCACATTCCAGAGGGATCCAGCCCAGCTGCTCCAGGTTTGAGGGGCTTCTCCTGCATCCCAAGGCTTGAGGAGATTCTCCTGCACCTCCCGTGGTGTTTTTGGAGGAGGAAGTTCCCTCCTTGCTGTTGCCCCGCTGGAAAATCCCAGGTGAGGCTCCATCCCTGGGAGCGACGCCCATTCCTGGGAATTCTCTGGGATGGAGCCAGGGCCACAGCAAAGATGGGGTGACATGGATCACTAACTAATGTTGTGTGGGATTAACACAAAAAAAAAAAAAAGACCAGATTAATTGGAATGCTCCCGAAACAAAACGCAACAGCTGGCTGGGAATGAAGGAGGAAAAAGGGAATGAGCAGCTCTAAACTACAGGGATCCTAAATCAGATGGGGTGGAACACTGAGATCAGGATGGAAAACACAAAAAAGAGGAACGAGGTGCCAATGGCAGATGAGATGGAGGCGTGGGGGGGTCATACTTATCTGTACCTTACGGGATTTCTGGGATCCAGACAGCAGGGGAGGGAAAAATACAAAGGAAAATCAAAGGGAGAGAGAAAAAAAAAAAGAGAGAGAGAAAAGGGACGTCAGTGGGGTGACATGGCAACAGGCAGGGCTGCCACACCCCCACTGCCACGGGGCTGGGTGGCTCAGGGGTGGCAGGAGGTGGCAGGAGGGTCACTGCCACCCAGGGGTTGGCTTCGCTCGGAGAGCAGCTTCAAAAGAGGAGAGTGAGGGAGGAAAAATCCCTGGTTTTGCAGGAATGCTGCAGTTCCCGGTGGATTTGGGGATGAGTTCAGCAGCAAGCAAGGCTTTTCCTGCCTTCTCAGCTTCCTGGCTGGAAAGGGGGAGGGAAGGAATCCCAAGGAATGCAGCGACAGAAGCGCGGAGGGACAGGGGATGGGAGAGGTTGGAGTCGGAGAGGGAAGCTCCAGCTGGGACAAGAGGAGAGGAAGCACCCATGGGTGCAGCAGCAGCAGTGCCACGAGGTTTTCCCTGCTCTGTGAGCTCCTCCCTGTGCTGGGGGGCTCCTGAAACCCCTCAATTAATGGAATTATTTATCCCCAGGTGCCTCACGTACCTGTCCCAACACAGGGACCTGAAATAAGGGATGGGGGGGGTCCCTGTGAGTGTGGGGGGGCTCATCAAAGGCATTCCTAAAACCTCTGTGTGCAGGGACAGGGAGGGACCAGGGGTTGGAAACTCCTGTCCTGCAGGAGATCCTTCCCTCCCTGGGTCCTGCCCACTCCTCCACCCTCAAAACCACGCCTGAAAGCCCAGGAGCCTGGGAAACTCCTTCCACACATACCCAGAGCCCTCCCCGAGCCCCCAACTCACCGGGGACTCGCCCATCACCCTCTCGCCGTTGTTGACCCTCAGGATGCCCTTGCGCCCGCTCCTCTCCAGCAGGACGCTGATCCAGGTGTTGAGGGGCACTGGCTCCTTGCTCCTGGAGGGGGGGAAAAGGGAAAAGAAGGCTCCCAGGTGAGAGCTCTGCCCTCAAAGAACCTGCAAAGACAGCACTGGAAACCTGCCCTGAGCAGCCAGGGCTGCTCCAGGCTCACCTGAGCACGGCTGCCCCTTTGCCCAGGTCGTATCTGTACTCCAGGTGCCCCTCGTGCAGTGCCAGGGACACAAAGTCCCCTTTGCCGTCGGTCTTCTGGCCGTTGTAGAAGATCATCCCGCTGGGGTTCTTGGCCAGGAACACCACTTCCATGGACATCTTGTTCCTGAGGAAACAAGGATCATGGATACCCTCCCAGGCAGCTGCCCTCACGCTCAGTTTCTCCATCCCCATCTCCTTTGGGATAACTCTGCCAGCCTGGGACTGTGGATGGGGCAGAAATGGCCCCCAGTGCCAGGTGAGGGATGCCCCTCACGCTCAGGGTGCTCTGGGCTAGGGATTTCCCCCCCTTGGTGCCCCTGTCCCTGGCACTTACTGCAGGTCAGGCACGAAGCTCTGCAGCCCGTTCAGCTCCAGGTAGGAGAAGCCGTTGAACTCGGGCAGGAAGGGCATGGACTGGTCCTGCTCCGTCACTGGGCACAGAGGGGGCAGCGTGAGGGACACGGGGCACAGCGGGTGCCCCAGAGCCTCACCAGGCTGGGGACACCAGCGCTGGGATCCCACCGTGCCCCAGGGCATCCCCCTGGCCCACCTCGCTCGCAGAACTCCCCCTCACGGCCCATGGGGCAGGCACACAGGGCTCCCCTGTCGGGCAGCACCAGGCAGGTGGCAGAGACGTGGCACGGCGAGGGCTCGCACGGGTTCCTCTCGAAGGCACACGTGGGCCCTGTGGAAGGACAGGCAGCTCATCACCAACCCACGGCCACCAGCACACACCAGTGTCCCCCCAGTGTCCCCACAGTGTCCCCACAGTGTCCCCACAGTGTCTCCTCCTGGCTCAGGTGGCTTTCCACGAGCTGGGAAATCCCACAGAATCCCAGAATGAACCAGGTCGGAAAAGACCTTTGGGATTATCGAGCCCAGCCTATGACCCAACACCTCCTCAGCAACCAAACCCTGGCACCGAGTGCCACCTCCAGGCTTTGTTAAACCCCTCCAGGGACGGTGACTCCAACCCTCCCTGGGCAGACGATTCCAGTGCCCAACCCCTCTTGCAGTGAAGAATTTCCCCACAGCGAGCCCCACAAATGGCAGGACCCCTAAAATCCCTACAGGGGACATCATTTTACTGCCCCTAAAGGGGATGTTATTTGGAGAACCCCCAGATCCTGACCCTTATCTCCATTTTCCACTCTGAATTTATTGCCCTCACCGGATGTGGCTTCACCCTCCATGACGATCCCAAAATCTCTGGGATCCCTCAGAACCCACCCCTAAAATCCCTACAGGGGACATCATTTTTCTGCCCCTAAAGAGGACATTATTTGGGGCACAAGAACCACCAGATCCTGACCCTTATCTCCATTTTCCACCCCCAATTTATCTCCCTCACCAACCGTGACTTCACCCTCCACAATGATCCCAAAATCTCTGGGATCCCTCAGAACCCACCCCCAGAATCCCTACAGGGGACATCATTTTACTGCCCCTAAAGAGGACATTATTTGGGGCACGAGAACCACCAGATCCTGACCCTTATCTCCATTTTCCACCCCCAATTTATCTCCCTCACCAACCGTGACTTCACCCTCCACAATGATCCCAAAATCTCTGGGATCCCTCAGAACCCACCCCCAGAATCCCTACAGGGGACATCATTTTACTGCCCCTAAAGAGGACATTATTTGGGGCACGAGAACCACCAGATCCTGACCCTTATCTCCATTTTCCACCCCCAATTTATCTCCCTCACCAACCGTGACTTCACCCTCCACAATGATCCCAAAATCTCTGGGATCCCTCAGAACCCACCCCCAGAATCCCTACAGGGGACATCATTTTACTGCCCCTAAAGAGGACATTATTTGGGGCATGAGAACCACCAGATCCTGACCCTTATCTCCATTTTCCACCCCCAATTTATCTCCCTCACCAACCGTGACTTCACCCTCCACAATGATCCCAAAATCTCTGGGATCCCTCAGAACCCACCCCCAGAATCCCTACAGGGGACATCATTTTACTGCCCCTAAAGAGGACATTATTTGGGGCATGAGAACCACCAGATCCTGACCCTTATCTCCATTTTCCACCCCCAATTTATCTCCCTCACCAACCGTGACTTCACCCTCCACAATGATCCCAAAATCTCTGGGATCCCTCAGAACCCACCCCCAGAATCCCTACAGGGGACATCATTTTACTGCCCCTAAAGAGGACATTATTTGGGGCATGAGAACCACCAGATCCTGACCCTTATCTCCATTTTCCACTCCCAGTTTATCTCCCTCACCAACCGTGACTTCACCCTCCACAATGATCCCAAAATCTCTGGGATCCCTCAGAACCCACCCCCAGAATCCCTACAGGGGACATCATTTTACTGCCCCTAAAGAGGACATTATTTGGGGCATGAGAACCACCAGATCCTGACCCTTATCTCCATTTTCCACTCCCAGTTTATCTCCCTCACCAACCGTGACTTCACCCTCCACAACAATCCCAAACATTCTGTGATCCGAGGTGGGCGAAAACCCCTCGGTGCCCACTCCCATACCCGTGTAGGCATCGCGGCACTGGCAGTGGAACATCTCGGCCTCCTTGGCGTGGCAGATGCCGCCGTGGTGGCAGGGGTTGGGCTCGCAGGGGTCGTTGCCACACTCGCCCACGGCGCTGCCGTAGAGGACGTCGCCGGCGCCGTCGCGCAGATCGTACACGCGGTTGTTGATGCCCAGCACCCGGATGCAGCCCCTCAGGCCGCCCGTGGCCGTGGTGCGCTCGGTCACCCTGAGGGGACACGTGAGAGGGGCGTTTGTGCCCGTGGCAGAGCGGGGAGATCGGCCGGGCAGCGGGGTTGGGGTGTGCTGCCATCAGGGGTGGGCACGGGGGGAGAGAATCCAGGGTTGAGTTCAAGGTGGGAGAGGTCCTTGTTTTGTTACGCTCGTGGGG
>VZRV01006221.1:0-17285 GCA_013398115.1 Falcunculus frontatus
GCTGCATGTCAGCCAAGGTCTTGGATGTGCCTGTTTCTTTTCACTGATCACAGAGGGCACCAGGGATGATCAGATTCAATGCAGATGTGCACATTTCTCTAGGTAAATTCCACCACTACCTCTCACACTTAGCCCTTGACATGACCTTAATACATTACAGTAATCACTCCCAAAGGGAACCCAGACATGTCACAGTCCCTCTTGACCTTATTTATATCTTTGCCATGAGCTATAAGAGTGAGGTGTGTTATCATATTTGAAATGGCATCTAAGTCTGCCACAGTCCATTTATTTGGGGAGTAATGCTAAGCTTGTTTGGAGACTATCCAGAAAAATATTTCCTTTACATTTTCCCAAGAGCTTGCTACTTTCTTATCTGCATTGCCACAAAGCCATAGAATACCCTTTGTAGAATAACAGGCAATAAAGGCAGTAGATACTCCCTAAAACAGAAGAGCAAGGAGCAGCAATGAGAGTGAAGCACAGAAGACATTCCACTGATTCAAAACCTGCAGGGTGACTGGCGCTAAATGAGCCAGGCGTGTGTGACCAGCAGGGTTGCCGAGAGATCTTTCTGGCTAATAAAACATTTACCTCCCATCTCAACCAGTGGTACCTGTTCTGTCCTCTCCCTCAATTACTACTACTGCCCAATCTACATAGGCTTACTCAACAGCACTTGCTGCCAGCATCCCACAGTGATGGGACTCTAGACAGCTTTGGAGAGATCGATTTTCTCCGTTCCTAAGACATGCAACAGACAGTGTCCAAGACATGGTGCAATGGATTTACATTACTAAAGTGACAGGAATGATTTAATGTGACTAAAATTATTTAATGGCTGGAAAAATACGTAACTGGTTGCAGAATGTATCGATTTGATATCAATAGTTCTTAAATGTGTATTTTAAATTGTGTCTTTGGGACTGAAGTGTTTTTGAGTCACAGTACATGTTAAACAGCCTTAAAAGAAACATTTAAAAGGCTTGTAAATCAGTGGTTAGCCATAAACATTTTCATTAAATTTCGATTGGGGCTTGACCCAAAACCCCAGCATCCAATTTTGCATACCTTTAAACTTAATCCCTTTCTATTTGGATTTCAGTGGCCCTCTGAATTTGTATAATTTACAAGCCTGCCCTCAAAAAAGTTGTGTTGGCTAGACTGCAGTGAGGTATTTATTTTTAATAAATCTTAAGATGATTAAAATAATATCTTTTTACGGTGTAATCAAGCACTGCTAAGGAGAGACCAGTTGTGCCTGTCTGTCTGTATTTTAGCTATGTGACTTGGGATGCAAAAATGACAACAGCACTATGTAACGCTGTAATACAAAATAACATCAAGAAGTTAGTAAAACTTTAATGTAAGAGATTTTCTGTAGGAAAGTGGGAGCTGATTGACATTTTTCATCTGAAAGAATAGTCTTTCTGTAGGTACTTCTGTCAGGAAAATCCACATGACCTATTGCATGAGTAAATTTTCATGCCCGCTTTAGGTGTTTGAAAATTCTGCGCTCATAATCCGATTTCTGCATTGATTCAATTTTCCATTACATGCCCATGAAATGGTCAATCCCCATCACACTGGACTCAGTGCCATCCTCCCTTCTTGAGAGGTACCAGAGAGGTAAGGCTGCAGATGAGACCGCAGCTCACCAGGGAAGGCACTCTGCAGGCAGAGAACATCTCAGGGATTCCTGAGGTGTGATTCCTACAGGGGCGTGAGCTGGCTCTCAAGGCTGAAAAGATGTTTTCTGAAACAGAAAATGTTAAAATGTATCTGGTTTGCTATTTCACATATAAAAGCAAATAGACTTTTAATACACTAGCTATTTCTGTATTTTGACTTTCCTTGTGACTTTTCCTCATGACAGAAAATCAAATAAGAAAACATTGACATGCCTCACACAATGGAAGTCTTGGAAGAGTTTATCTCATGCCATGCTGTCTTTGCTGTTTTACTGAGGATATCTTTTAGGACTATGATATCTGAGATGTAGACAAAACCTTAAAATCAGGCTGAATCAGATACAGACTCAGTCTTTTTGTGTCTCTAATTCACACCATTTCTTCCAATTTGAATTTGGGCAAGCAAAAAGAATGGTGTGCAAAGTCAGCATTGGCAATGGTAACTGGACCTTCTGCTTTTGTTACCAGGAACAACAAGCAAATGTTGAAAATAATGGCAAAGTGATAAAGCCCATTCCATAGGAAGTATTGTGGCAATGGAAGGAGCTCTGCTAAAAGATCTGCACAAACATAGGTGGAGCCATTGGGACAGGACTGCAGTCAGCTGCAGCATGGACAAAGTAGGATATGAGAGACACAGCTACAGTGACACACCACCTATGCATCACAATATGTGAAACTAAGAAAGACAGAAGTGAGATACAGATGCTTTTTTTCTGTAAATAATTGTAAAATTTCATCATATTTGACATATGCACCATTTCTCAACAAGCTCAACCATATAGGAAATTTAATGCATCTGTGCTATTCCATTACTTAGCTCATTTGGGGTAGGAATAGAGTCCGACACAGGTGCTAAATTTCTTAGAGGGTTCAGTTTCCATTAATTTTAATTCCTAAACTATCTAGCAGATTGGATTGTAAAATCTCAGAAATTCATTTAGCTCACAAAAGAGTATTAATACTGTGAGGGGAGGTTATGTTGTATTTCTCATACATAAAAGAGAGAATGAATCTCTATTTGAACCAAAAAAAATGGTTATACTGTTGTAAATCCGTATTACCTTTCAATGCATTCACGGTTTTATTTCCACAATTATCTGAGGCTGATTGTAAACAGCTGAGATACACTCTCAGAAGAATTAGAGGTGAAAAATCCAGATCCCTCTGCCAGACAAGTCACGGCCATTTTCCTTTGGACTTAATGATCTACACATAAGCAATCTCACTTTATTATACCTTCTTTTTTTCACTTTGTAATCTCACTTGCACTTTGTAGTCACACTGTCAAATAAAACCACAGAAATTCTGCAATCCCCAGAAGTTTGGGCATAGGATTGTTATTTGCCACCACTTCATCCTCCCCACTGCAAGGCACCACGACAGGCATACATCTTTAAAAGGAAGATTGCTACAAGTAAAGATTTCCTTTTTTTTCTGAAGCTCAGACTGGGCACAAAATATTACATAGAATCATAGGATCATAGGACAACTCAGGTTGGAAGGAACCTTAAAGATTATCTAGTTCTAACACCCCTCCAAAGGGCGGAAACACCTTCCACTAGACCTGGTTGCTCAAAGCCCCATCCAACCTGGCCTTGAACCGTTTTAGGGATGGGGCATCCATAACCACTCTGGGCAACCTGTTCTGGTGCCTCACCACCCTGACAATAAAGAACTTCTTCCTAATATCTAATCTAAACCTGCCCTCTATCAGTTTAATGCCATTCCCCTTTGTCCTATCACTACACGCCCTTGTAAAAAAGCTCCTCTCCAGCTCTCTTGCAGATCCCCTCTCCTGATGTGATAAATCTTTCCTTTTCAGCTTGCAAAGCAGTGAGGTGGTTCTGCAAGGGCACGTCAGGCTTTGGGGGAAGCCTCTTCCTTTTGTAGATTCTTGCTGTTGCAAGCTTCCATTCTTCTGTGTTATTGGCCCCCTCCCTTCCTTCTGTGTGTGCTGTTGGGGGAGTTTCTGGCTGTTTGACTGAGGCTGCGCTTGGATCTAGCTATCCAACTCCTTCTCAGCTTCCCTGGCATTATGCAGCCCTCTCACCACATCCTGCAGCTCAGCCACCTGCAGCAGGAGGTCCTCCACTGGACACACTTTTTGCAGGCAAGTCTGTTGACTGTCCCTGCCCCAGGAGAAAGGTCTCGGCACCTCTGCAGCCTGAGGTCTGCACGGCAGCCTCTCCCTTCAGCAGCTCCCTCTGGGTGCTGGCACTGGCCACCACCAGTGTCGATGGTTCAGATTCCCCAGCCATTGCTGAGCCTGTGCTCCCAGACAAACCAGAGGAAGTTTGGAAGAAGATCTGGTGTTGCTTGTTCAATTAATCTGCAATCGTTCATATTTGTCTCATTAAAGAGAGGGTGTAGAATCCCCTAAATTAGCCAAAGATTTGCTAATGATGTAATTGTCATCGGGATCTGGTCCACAGCACACAGTAAATGCTTCACAAAATAACGAAACAACAGTGGCAATATGGGACCTTTCGTGCTATGAATTACAATGGTATTGATCACTGCAGTAATTTATCATACTTGCCTTGCTTCTGGCATTTGCTCATCGATGTACTGTTGGCAAAAATAAAAATATTGATCACTTGTTATAATGGAAATTTGCAGAAAATCTAATTGCTATAAAATGCAGCACGTTATTGTGTTCAAAGCCATGGAAAACAGAAAGATCATAAATAGAATAAAGTAATTTGCTTCATGGATATCCAGGAGAGAAAGTATCCCTGCAGTTTACTCATAGTCATTAAAAAAATTAATTAGTAACCACAGAAACAAACTGCAAAATAACTAAGAAGAGAGAAAAAAATGCAACTTCTTATAGATAAAAAAGGTACAGCTATTTGTTTTACTTACTGTGAATTGATTTTAAAATGTCCATATTTCTTCTCTTTTCTATCTCATGACAGAGTTACCTTCAGAGGACTTTCCATACAGCCTTAAATTTCAGGTTTGATAGATCCAAAACTCTTTTAAGTGCTAATAGTTTTCTTTGAACTTCAAAGAGGATCTGTGTACAAGAGGGTACTGTACGAATTTATAAAGAGTAAAGCAAGACCTAGCATATATCGAAAACATAAACCAGTAAGCCATGGCCTAGCTTTTAAAGGAGAAGTTGTCATCATCCCTACGACACAAAAAAGGATCTTTGACAGTGTCTATTCAAGAAGCATGTTCCTGTTCATTTTTCAGTAGAATGGTAAATTGTTATCACTCTGAATGCTGGAAATAATTACTATCTAAACTATTTGTAGCTATAAATTTGTTGTAGAGCCACGCACTTTAGGGGAAAAAAATCTTGTCATGGTTTACCTCCATTTCCTTTGAGTGCTGCACTATGTTGAGATTAGTAGGACTTAGAGTGCAAATATGCAGGTGAAAGATCTTGCTGTCTATCTCTTACGGAGTGATTTGTCTGGATGTTCAATATTACAATAAACTGAAGATCTATGCCAAACATAACTTTTTTTTCATTTAGAAGCAGGTTTGTGTGTAAAGAGTGGCTGCAACAACTAGGACTCATGAGTGCAATTTTCTTCTGCACACTTGATGATTGTTCCTTTAACAGACTGATGAAAAGTTTTTCCTAATATTCAATGTGCACTTACTTTCTTGCTACTTTTTTCTTTATTTAAAATTACATGTCTCATGAACTGTTTATATTTTTTCTGCTCTTTTGATTCAGCTTCTTCTGTTATTTGAGTTTTTTGATTTCTGATCTTGCCTGTGGTTCTGCAGCTTTTATTTTGCAGGGCAAAAACTAGGAGAAAAGACCAGTAGTTTTCCACCCGTAGAGCTTACAGAGGGAAAGGGTTTAAGAGGCCCCAAAAAACAACCAATCAACCCTCAACCAAAAGAACCCTGAATACTTGTAAAAGGTGGATTAGGAGTTCATGAATACTATCCAGTACAACTATTGACGATGTACTGATGATATTACTAAGAAGTTCATTGGCAGGTTCTCACAGTAGATCCAAGTAGTTTCAATAGTTAACATTGTGCTAAAAATAAACCCTCAGCAGTGCTGATATGATTTACCAAGACAGCACACACAGCTCTGGCATTCTGCATGGGGTAAGTGCAGGCATATTCTTGAACTCCGGTCACAGCCTAGTAGGAAAGCCTACCAGAAAGTACTTTCTTGATATTCTTATTTCTGCTTTTCTAAGATGAGCAAGAAATCCACAGCCTGATTCTGTTGTGCCTACTAAGTTTGCCTTCCTCTTTATTTTTTAATTGCCTCCTGTAACTATTGCCTTTTATGATACTGTCTACCTTCTAATATTTGAGAAGTAGTGAGAAAGGAAGGCTTACCTCTTTTATCCAAAGTGGCAGGCTGTTAACTCGTTCTTTCTGCAGTGAGAGAGACTGTTTGCTGGAAGTGCTTCTGCAGGGCTCATGCTGTGCCCCTGAGGTGTGGGTATACTCCCAGCTCATCTTCCCCTTCCCTTCTCACAGCCTTGCTTACACACGATGCCCCCCTGGTGCATTGCCATGAACAGAGGTGGGAAATGCCTTGAGGGAAGGGTTTCCCCCTGTCTTTATGAAATGCACAGGGCATTTCTGGATCCTTTGGTAAGCAACAAGAATTATTATTTGTGTATAACTTTAGGACACAGACTCTGATCATTTACTATTCAGTTTCAGTGCATTTATTACCTATCTGATAGATGAACAGAATTTCCATGGGTATCTATCAAACCATGAAGATTTGGTCTTATTTTTATCAAAATAAAGCTTTCCACTGACCTCAAATGATATAAGGTGAGGAGGTACAGCCTTGGAAACATTCTCTAGCACTTTATTTGAGCTGAACGAAATACTTCAATTTATGAAACTCCATAAATAAATACTCTATAAAAACAAAAATATGAGGGCTCAGTCCCTCAAGAATTTGAGAGCTGTAGTTTTGATCCAACAAAGCACAGAAGTATACATTTAGCTTCAAGATATTTATGCCCCAGGGTATTCCCATGCACTCTGAGTTAAATACCTGTTTAAGTGCTTTACTGGCCAGAGCATTTTCGACATCTTTTAAAGCTGAATTCTTACATGAGACTTTTCTCTCTGAGATCTCAAAGCATTTCACAAAACACACTAAAGACAATTCTTCAAAATAATAAGGTAAAATACTGTCATAGGACAGAAAATTGTATTATTCCCCTGGGTAGGTACAAGATTCCCATCCGTAACTAACTCTCCTAGCTTTCTAAATCTGTAATACAAACATAATATCTACTTTTGCTCCATTTACTAAAAAATGCTCCTCTCCAGTAAACACTGAGATGAATGAGTCATGTAAGAAAGGCAGGTTTTAAAGTAAGCCACAATGATGAAAGTCCCTAGCTACAGGGGTTTTGGAGTGTGTTTTGTTTTCTCACGAGAGGATGCAAAGGGATTGGGTTTATTTCTTTAGCTGGGAAGAATTAAAAATGCTAATAAAATAAACTAAAAACCATTTATAACAGAGGCAGTAAAGTGTCTTAAGAGAAATGACAATGAACTGAATAAAATGCCCTGGGGTGTATCAGGCACAGCATCACCAGCAGGTCGAGGGAGGTAGTTGTCCTGCTCTGTTCTGCACTGCTGCAGCTTCACCTTGAAAACTGGGTGCCCGAGTTTCTGGTACTCCAATATAAAAAGGCCATTAAAGCTGTCAGGGAGCCAAACCCGAAGGATGGCCACAAGGATGGTGAAGGGCCTTGTGGGGAAGCCATATGAGGAATAGCTGGGGTCACTTGGTCTGTTCAGCCGGGAGGAGACTGAGGAGAGACCTCATTGCAGTTACCACTGCCTTGTGAGGGCAAGAGGACGGGCAGACACCGATCTCTTCTCTGTGGCTCTCAGTGACAGGACTCAAGGAAATGGCAGGAAGTTGTGTCAGAGGAGGTTTAGGTTGGAAGTTTTTCATCTAGAGTGTGGTTGGGCACTGGAACAGGCTCTCCAGGGAGATGGTCACAGCACTAAGCCTGACAGAGCTCAAGAAGAGTTTGGACACTGCTCTCAGGCACATGGTGTGACTCTTGGGGTGTCCTGTGCAGGGCTGGGAGCTGGACTCAATGATGCTGCTGGGTCCCTTCCAACTCAGCCCATTCTATGATTCTGTGATTCTAGGGAAAGATAAGGTCCTTGTCTGGGATACTGACCTAATAGCAGTAATGTGTGTTAATACTGCACATAAATCTCAGTCTAGATAATTATGTCATAACATCAAAAGACCCTATCTAATTTCTTTGTGCAAGCAGTGCAAACACCTATGGAGAGTTAAAATGTATTTTAAAAAATTCTGCAGCACATTTGCCGAAGAAAGACAAGAACAAAAATAAAACCTTTAATTTCTTCTCCTTTCCTAGGAGGCATCCCTCCACCCTACTGGACTAGTTGTTTGTCAGTCTGAAGAGCTCAGTTCACCTCAGGAGGCATCACACAAGCCTTCAGACAGGTCTGGCCATGCTACCTTCTCCCAGTTGGGCCCTCCTCCAGCTGCAGAGGAAAAGGGGATGTTGTGGAGAAGCTCCCTGCTCCAGCCCCTAGGAAAACCTTAGGACATCTGCATGTGGGTATCCAGTCACTCAGACTCTTTCCTTCTATACTTTGTCCATCCAAAATTCTTTTTTTTTTTTTTAAAGAAGATAAAACACTGACAAATGATTAGAAGGTGTAACAACAGGAAGACAATCAATTCTTAAGAAGTGTGTGCAGATTAAAAAATGTCTTTCAATCTTCACAGTTTTGTCAAACAGAATAACATTAACCCAAAATAACACATGTGGTGAACCTCATTCCTTTTGTTTAGCCAGTAATATTAGAGCTCTGTAGTAACAATCACACATTTGTTTTTCATGATGGAAAAGGTATTTTCTTTTTGCATGTATTGTATTATCACTAAAACCAGAACAATTCTTGCTCAGCTAAAGCAGTACTCTCACAAAATAAAGATATCAAATTTCAGCCTGAACAATGAATACCAGAAAAGTTGAAGGTACCTAGCAGGATGCCATCCGACGGAAAATATTTGAGAAGCCTTAAATACCAGTTTCTTAATAATCTTTATAAAAATAAGCACCCAGGACACACAACTTAAACTTCTAAGTTGTCACCTGTGAATGACACAAAGGCAATCATCTGACCTCTCATATATGTTACACAAATTTCCATCCTGACCCAGACTGTAAGAGCTGTGATAGAAGAATCTTGCCCTGTTCAGTTCAGCCAGCCTTTGAAATCACTGTCAATTCTCAAGGCCACCTAATTTTCCCTAGTTCTTCTGTCCCATTTTCTCAGGAAAAATGTGTAGCCTCAGGTCAGAGAAGAGGGGGAGAAGTCCTCACCCTTCATCCCTATGGCCCTCAGCTGAAGTCACCTCCCAGAGCTGGATGTGAAGGGGCAGACTGAGGGTGGGAAAGGCAGCAATGGAGCATCACCACCTCTGTCTGCCTCCAGCCTCCCTGATCCTGCCACTGGAACACACCAATATTCAAAGGTAGAACAGCTCTGCAAATACACCATGCTGGCTTTTGTAAGGGGTCTTCATCAACCGTGGGGAAATCTGTCAAAGGTGTGTCAGGCAGGTACAGAAGGTTAGTCAGCTGGAAAGGTTGTTGGCACTATGGTCTATAAAAAATTCAAATAACCAGGTTCAGGTAACCTAGAAAATATTTGAGTAAAGGAGTTTTTTGTATTGGTTGCAGTAATAAAGGAGTATTGTGGCTGCTCTCCGTGTCTACTAAAGCTAGAAGAAAAAATAATTAGCTTAATTTTCAGAAATGGAGGTATCAGGCAAATATGAGAGAAAACCTTCCTTTTTTAGGGCTAACATAGAAGAAAGTGTTAAAAGGCTTTAAGAGGCTTTAAGAAAGTAAAATCCCCAGCTCTGGATGACTGTGATTCAGCCAAGTATCTCTCAGAAGAGGTGTAATCTTACTTGATTACTGGAGCATATAAAAGATTCATTTTAGGTCCCTTTCACTACACATTTCTGTGATTTTTATGATTTGACAAAGCAATGGTAATTAAAACACTAGCTTTTCTCTATGATCTGCCAGATGGATCTAGTGATAAATCACATTCCCTTTGACATCCTTTTCTAAGCAGTACAGAATTTAAATGAGAGCTGACCTAGTTTACATAGTCAGCATGAAAATGCTTTTGCCTATTTAAAAGGTAAATCTGTTTCTAATAACTTGCTATTTAATTCTGCCAACATAATTCCAATGGCTCAGTTTAAACAAGGAGAACAGTTTTATTAGCATTTTTAATATCTCTGTCCTTAATTTCCAAAGCAGGAGCATTTTCACAATACCTCTGGCATTCATAGAATGAAGTCCCAGTTGATCCTAAAGATTACAAGTACATGTTACTGTTTTACAGCGATTGCTGTAGTTTCTCTCCTCCCTCTTTCTTTCTTCTCGCCATCCCCAGACACTCATCTCTGCCATGAGAGATTTATGCCTCCTCGACTGCTGGGTGCTTTATAACCATACTTTGTTTGTTTAAACTTTATAATTATGGATTAAGGTTTACCTTCACATTGCACTGGATGGGGATTTATACACAAGGTGCATACACATAGTGCTGTGAGTCACGTAAAAAGTAACAACTGATGTAGCGAGCTGTGTGGTGGCCTTCTCTTTCGCATTTGCATTAGGTACCTTTCAGAAAACAATTTTATTGCTAGTCACTTATTTTATGAGTGTGTCTTGTTCCTCCAGCACAACATCATTTTGGATGTAAGATAACTTTATGCTGGGAAATGAGTCAATTTCTCTTTAAGGATTTTTGAAATGTAGAGATCATGCTAAAGGATTGTGGACAGCTTGATACAATGTCTAGTCTGATACTATGTCCACAAAATGTGCTATATTTTGATGTCCCTGATAAATCACAGTGTAGTCCTCTTTTTTTCTCTCTCTCTTTTATGAGAATACTTGTTGAACAATGCAGCTTTGGGATTTGAAGGTGAACCACAATGAACTGAACTGAGAGTCATCCTAAATATATGAACCAACTGAGGAAGAAAATAACAGTTTAGAATGTATTTTTATGGAAAAGGTATGAAAACTTCTTGACCACATACATTCACACTGGCTCTAAAATTGCTATTGTCTCAAATATTTACTTGCATATTGTCTGTAAGTATCTCCTGTTTTACACTAAGCCACTTAGCTTCCTCTAACATGTTTTTCATAATTTCTCCTAACAGGTTTCACAATCTTCTTTCCAGTAATTTTTACCATATGTTAGGGGAGAAAGACTAAATAAAACTTAACTGAGATGGCAATTGCATCTAGTCATGTTTTTCAGTCTCTTAAGTTTGGCTATGGAGTCACAGAACCATTCAGTCACCCACGTGTCTGTAATCATTAAAGAACTCAAAACATATGTATTGATATTTCTAGTGCAATCAACACATTCAAGGAACAGGAATTTCCAGAAATCTCTGGAAATACAGCCAGGAATTCAATCTGAGGCACCGTGAGAAAAACCTGGGGTGGAGGCATGAACTAAGCATGGTGCCTCCAGGAGCACCAGAGGCCTCTTGCATTCAGCTCCCACACAAGCTCCCTGAGATCTGACACACAGATAGGCCAGCAGGAAACAGATATTGATTGCAGGAACTTGGTGGGTATCTACTAATCGTAAGCAGAAATTTTAAAGTAGATGGTTCCCTGTTTCTGCTGCATGGCCCTCAATCCTGCACAGGAAACTGGATTTGATCCTGGACTTTTTTTGGAAAGGTGGTATATTCTCCTTCCAGAAGCTCAGTGTGTTTTCAGCATTTAGGTGTGTAATTCATTGTGTTATTAAAGTTCTGTGTCCTTTTTTCTATAGGCCAGCTAGTTCTCGAACAGAGTGAGCCTGAACCTCTTCTTCAAACAAAATTGCAGGAGGCCAGAAGGAAGTACAACTGACAGCTGTACCACCACAGACCAAGTCAAGTGAGTGTTTAAACACAAAAAAACCCATAATGGCCTAGCAATTTTTTTTTAAACTAAATGTCTAACAGCAGAAAGCAGATTTGCATCCAAGGAACAAGGGTGGGGCAAGAAGTAAAAGAGAGAAATTGACAAAAAAAAGCAGAGAGCTCATTCACCTCCAGAATCTGCTGTCATAAATAAACCCACTTCAGGGTTTCCCTTTTGTTTGCCAAAGGTGATGTCTTTCCTTTTCTGTTATTATTTTTATCATCCTTTTTACTACAAGAAATATGACCTACAGAGTCTATACAGAAAAGGGTTGCATGTGTCTGTTGTCCTACCGCACCATGAGAAAGCTCCCATAAAAGTGCTGTGCGTCATTGTACTGGGAATTACCTTTGAGTAATTTCTGAAGGAGAAAACTGATAGTGTTGCATCACTTTGGCAGCCTTTCTTTACCTATTTGGATTGTTACTTTGAAGCTTTTGAGACCGTCTTTCAAGCAATTCGATATATTTTGAGATGTGCAATGAGGGATTTCTTTGTAGAAGCTGACTGATTTTAGATATGAAAAGGAAGTGAGTAGCCTTGCTAACTTTAATGAGTATGATGTGGCATTCTTAAGCCAACAAGGACAGCACTCCAAAGTGCCATCAGACTTTTAGTAGTTAATCAAATTATTACACTAGCTCAGAATGAAAGAGAAAGAAATCATGAAACTTTTGAGATTTTAATGTAAGCAGAAAATATAATATTCGCTTTACACGAGCACACATGAAGATACAAAGAGAATTTAGGCTGGCAAATTGACCCATCCAAAGGAATTCAAGTGTCCATCAATGGTCAATTTTTAACTGCCCTCAAATCCAGTTTCAAAAGAAAAGTCATGTTTAATGATTTGCTTGTTAGGTTAATATTTGTCAAAATCTTGTTCAGTTAGGAAAACAAAATAATACATGAAGAGAGAAAGTGTTTTCCCGGAAGGAATGACAAGCAGAGGATTTTAGATATAGTGATTTTAATTACCACTTTTCTGAAGTTCAACACCTTTGAAAACAGCAAAAGACTTGCTGGCAGCTAGGGAATTGTGACAGCTTTTCCTACAAAACCACCTAACAACGCCCTGCTGATAACCTTTTCACTGGAACATACACATCTTTTTTCTGTCAAAACAGAACAGCTACAAATTACCTTCTGGACTCATTTCCTAGGCTGTAAAGAAAAAATTAGCAGAAGGACCAGAGGACAATTTACATGTGAGGGGTTCAGGGTTGAGCTTTATTAGCTATGTTTCTAAAAGTTGGACCAAAGGTCCTACACAGGATATTCTTGATGAACTGCCCACCTTGACAGACTCAGCTCTTAGGTCCTCTAAAGAACTGAAAGATCTCATCTGTGAATTTATTTATTTCAAGTCAGACCCACAGTCTCAAGGTACCTAATGTCAAAATAAATAACTATTCCTTACATTCGTTGTAAGTCAGTTGATACTGAGGAAAGGGAATATAAAAATAAAAATGAAATTACAAGAATGTAATGTGCAGTGAACTCACTTACCCAGAAAGTGACTGCCCACCCTGCAAGTGCAATGCCTACCCCCTCACTTCCCAGTCTCTTTTGTATCTCACACCTTACTACATTCCTTCCTCACAGGGACTTTACTTTCAGTCACATCTCCTCTTGAACCTTCTCTTTCTCATTTTAATGCTTGAGGAGTAGACTTTGCTGGGTGGAGCACTTGTCCGTTTGGGTTAGAGTGGTGAATTTTTTACTGGTTTTTGGGTAGAAGGAACACGAAGCTTGAAGCACAGGTAATTTGAGTGCTCATCTGAAAGCAAATGAACCATTTTTTTTGCTTTCAGGATTGTTTGTATACTTTATCCAATGCCTCTTGTAGCACAAAATTATGAGGACCATGATGACAACACCACTGATAGTCCCAAGCACTAGATACATGTCCCTGATACTTGTCTCTCCTTCCTTTCCTTTCACTGCCAAGTAGAATTTGAATTTCTACATGCAGAGAAACAAAACTTACAATCATGCATCTGAAATTAGGTACCCATGCACTAGAAGGCCCAGGAATTGAAATCTTCTCTTTTTGCATATCTTTTTGGAAACTTTGTGATAATCGCATTGATTTTGAGTTCTAATTAGTGAGCTCAATGTATTAGAAGCTGGGAATTGTCAACTGAGGGAGTCCAAATTTCCATAAAACTCATATAAAGCATTAATTATGTGTGCATCTCACTCTGAAAGGACATGACTCATATATTAAGCCCTGTGCTGTAGAATTTCTGGCATTAACGTTAAAGCATTATCATTTAAGACCCTCTTAAATCTGTGGTTCCTTGAAAAGAACCAGAAAAATTTTCTTGACAAATATGTAAGACCAGTACAAATTGTTATATTCTGTGAAGTTTGTATAGTCAAGACATATCAACATCCTTCTTCTGGCATGTAAATGCAATATATCAGCTAGGATTCTGGGTAGGTATGTAGGTGGAAGAAGCTGAAATCTAAAAGCAAAATAATACAATCCTCACCTGAGTCAACCACAAAATTTGTCTTGATTACCTGTTGTGTTAATTTAGTAATTAATTTAGCTTATTTATTAAATTTTAATTGTAAACTCAGTTTTCTTCTTGCAGTGTTTTATCTCTAATTTATCTTTTTTGGGAATCTATTCATTTTCTCACTCTTGTTATTAAAATTCAGGAAAAAACAAGTGAACCCAGCATATTCTGCTGTAGTCAAACCACAAAATAAATCATAAACTCCAAAGATAGGGGTAACCTCTAATTTGAAAAATCCTGCCCACCAGGTGCTGCTACCAAAGGAAATTCATGTTCCTAAGAGTTTCTTTCTAATTCTTAAGAATAAACTACTCTCATTACCACAGAGGCAGTGTAAAATATTTTATGTCAATACCTTATTTTAATTTTGTAGTGTCTGGTGTCTTTGTGAGCTACACAGTTTCTCAGCAATTTTGGCTGTTTCCAGATGGATATATTTTTAAAACATTTACATGTGTTAAATTTGTGGACAATTACATTTTAAATCTAAGCATATGGTTCTATTGTGTTAAGTCCTTCAGTAATTCTTTGACTATTTCTTATCTTTCAGTTAATGTCACAAATGTTTTCACTTATTACTATATTCCATTAAAATATTCCCCCATGTGTCATTCTGATTGTACTTCATTTCCTGTTGTAACTCACAAAATCTATAAATAATTTTTCATGTATCTTCTTATTTCAACAAATGTCTGTAGCAATGCATGCAGAGAGCGGGTTTTTTTCAATAATCACTCTATTTTTAATTTTCTTTACATGCCCTCTTGGCAGTAAACCAAATAGCTTACACAATATTTGGAAAAGCATTACTGTGGCTCATATTGCATGTCTTTACCCTGAACACACCAAATGTAAGGAAAAAAAGAGCAACTTTTGTCAAAGCAATTCAGTCAAAAGATACAAGTTCATTTTCCCCTGTGCAGTGAACACTATTTTCCTTATATTTGTGTTGGAATTCACAGCACCTAACCTTAGCCCAGTAGTTATCAATTTTCTGTAAGTATTGCAGCCCTGATTCATCCTATTCTCTGATTTTTTGTGGATTTCTTCTGACTTTTTGCATGCCTTTTGCACAGAATAATGCACCAAAAAAGGCATAAACCTTGATCTCCAGAGCAGAGAGAGACCTTACAGTGACTTCTGATGGGAACAGTCCTGTCTACCCCTACCTGCTCCTGGCTCCGTGCTCCCACCACCTCTCTTGTTTCTCTGGTGCCTGGCAGATGAGCAGTGAGTTCATGACAGAAACTAAACCAGCAGAAAGCTACACTTGCAGAGAGTGACCATCCTGTGCCAGAGCTGGATGGCAAAGGGGATGTGGCTGTGGAACTGGAGAAGAGGGGCCAGACCAGTTTACCTGGTGGAAGTTCACCATGAGGTCAATTGGCCTTAAGGAAAAACTTCTCCTTCACTGAGAAGCCTGGTAACATAGCATCCAAATAAAGAATAAAGCACCTACTGGGTGCCTGTGAATATTTCTGATTAACAGTTTTGCTGCCCACCTTAAGGTCTCTAGGCAAAACAGGCTAACAGCATGACTTTGAACATAAAGGCCTCTGTCATCTGCGACATCAGCCCAGACCTCTCATGTGCTGCATGACCAGGCACAGAAAAACAGCTCATTCAGGACCTGTGGAAGGCAGCAGCTCTGCAACTTTACTGGGAGGGTGAGGAGAGGCTGACAACAGAGATGTGAATCATTCATCACAAAAAGCTTTCATTCCTCCTTTCAGGCTAGGTGACAACCCTAATTCCTCAAGCTCTATTTTCCTGCTATTCTGCTGAGTTTTTATGGATATGGCTGTCACAAACATTGCTGCAAAGGTCTATATTTAATATTGAAAATTCAGGGTGGGAGCATCATAAAGCCTTTGTACGCCTGCCTCTCATTTTTGATGGGGATGGCGTTTCATGCATTTTCAGACACATGGAAGCATTAAAGCCAGACAATTGAAAGGCTAGTGTTCAAATTTAGTTTGATTGGATTAATTAACCAGAAGTTTAAAAGGAACTTGCCTGAGATTTGTGCTTCGCTCCCAATGACAAGCTGTCTCTTCCAGCTAATGCCCTGCGACCCACTGAGGAGGCAGCTGTTGGACCTCCTACTTGACACCCAGGAGCCCATCCAAGGAGATGCCTTGCCCTGAAGGAAGTGATGGGAAAGCTTAGGCATCCAGTAGCAGCCAAAGATTCCTGCCTGCCCCCATCCCACAGCCCTGGCTGGCCTGAAAGCCTCAGCCCAGATAGGGAGCTCCTGGCAGCTGTGAGGCACCATGTGGGGAAGCCCAGCAGCAAGTCTGTCCTTCTGAGGGAGGCTGGGGGAGTGCAGGCAGAGGCAGGACTGAATATTTTCTTGTGTGATATTTTGGGTTTAAATAGTTGCCTTTTTCGGTCAGACAGGCAGCAAGTGGAGCTGAGGGAGCCCAGCAGGCCTTGAGGGAGCCTGGATCAACACACATGGGGCAGCAGGCAGCCATGCCCTCCCAGCACTGTGTCCCAGCAACAAAGCACATCCTTTACAGTAACAACCTTCTCAGACTGTTCCTTCCTTCCAGGTTCTTATGCAAGTTACTCCTCGTACCCACAAGCTATTTTTTCAGTCACCTGTAAGAAAGGCTCGAGGTTGAACTCGATGATCCTTGTGCATCCCTTCCAACTCAGGGTATTCTGTATTTTAAAGAGGCTGGAATAACCACTTACTGATGTGTAGTTCTGTACAATTTGCTATGCCATTATAAGCAGTGGTCCGGTACAGCCATGCACATGAATTCTAGAGAATTCCCTTTGTACTGAGTGCAGGTCACTCTGCACATCACCCAGCAGGTTTAAATGTGCAGTGTGGAGCTGTGGGGCTCCCCTTTGCTTCACTGACAGAGGCCAGCATGGCACAGCACAGTGGTGCTGAGGGGATCACTGGTGCGGTGCAGCCTCCTGGCAACTGATGCGAGGGAAGAAAGGAAGGAAGAGAGTGAGGAAGGAAGGGAGGGAGGAAGGAAAGGAAAGGAAAGGGGAGAGGGGAGGGAAGGAGGGGAAAGGAAAGGGGAAAGGAAAGGGGAAAGGAAAGGGGAAAGGAAAGGGGAAAGGAAAGG
>VZRV01006221.1:17930-120850 GCA_013398115.1 Falcunculus frontatus
GGAAAGGAAAGGAAAGGAAAGGAAAGGAAAGGAAAGGAAAGGAAAGGAAAGGAAAGGAAAGGAAAGGAAAGGAAAGGAAAGGAAAGGGGAAAGGGGAAAGGAAAGGAAAGGAATCAGAAACTGCAGAAGACAGGAGGAACATGGCTCCAGCATTATTCCTGAAACAGGGATACACTAAAATGCAGTTTCAAACACTGATGCTGATCTTTGGAATTGTAGAAGTTGTAGTTACAAGATCCATTGCAAATGGGAATTCTAGTTAAGGGGTCAAGTAGCAGTTCAGGCTGGAATGACTCAGGCTGTGAAGCAATGCCATATTTGTTTTAAGATAAAATGCAGCAATGCAAACCAGCAACAATCTCATCAGAGACTTCTGTTTTCTGTGACAACACCTGCTGTCAGTTACGAAGGAATACAACAGAAGTCCCAATGGCATCGCGTCTCTTACAACTTCCTTGGGTATACCAAAAATGGATATGTATCTGGAGCATGCAAAAAACTCACTTTTATAACCTGCTGCTTTCATTTTTATCCGAATGCAAAAACAGTTTTGGTTTTTTTTCTTCTCATTTCCATTAATTGAGGTTTCAAAATCCTTTGATAGGACAATAGATGAAGTTAGCTACTTCAGTGTTCAGGGAATCATGGGGTTCACTTGTTCCCTTGCCTGATGTCACAAAGGCTTCCTGTAGAATTTTGTACTGGCTTTCATGGAAATGGTGACTTGGTGATCTGTCCTTCTGTGGCTGGTGAGAAGTTCTTTGAGTGGATTCTTGACATCTCAGAAAAAAAAAGTTCTCCACAAAAACTCCTCAAAACAATGAATGAAATTTAAACTTTTCTTCCTCAGAAAGCACCCATATATGCATCATTTCCAGCATAGTTTTATTCTACTTTCCCATTTACTTAAAACAGTACTGTATTTCATGTTTCCAATAATTTATACTATATAAATGCAGCTGCAACTGAATGGTGCAAACAAACTGTTTTAAGAGGATATTACTCAGGCTATAGTGAAGCATGAAAACAAGTTGCTCTTCCCTGCACATGGAAAGAGTTATTAAAATGGTAAACCAAGACACTGAAGACAACATAATGTTACAGAATGCCTCAGGCCAGTCTTGTACTATCTGAGCAAGAAAAGTACCTGATGACGGCACTCTGGGATGTCTTTTGCAAGGAGTGCTGACCTGATAGCACACTCATTAACTCAAAAAACTCCATTGTGTGAATGTTAAGAGATAAGATTTTAGCTACAGGTAAAACTTGTTTTCTTCTGAGAGGTTGGAGTTGTCTGGGAAAAAAATCATGAGGCACTGCCTGCAAGTCTCCTAGCTTGTTGAAAGTGTTTGGGGGAGTTAAGTTGAATTTATGTGTAGCTGATACAAATTTGAGAAAAAAGTCACCAGTTGCAAAGCAACACTTTTGATACTTTCTCTTTAAAACCTCGAGCCAGTTCTAGTCATATCTAAAGAACACAACAAACAATATTATGTGAGAAAACACAATGAGAAAACAGAATAAAGGAGAAAAAATGAGACCAAAATTAACTGTCTCTAGTAACCTTAAAACCCTGCACAAGAAAATATCCTGTCCACATCTACACTGTTGTAGTCTCTGCAGTCCTGCTTGTATCACAGATGCTTTTCTTGTTTGGAGCTCCTTGACAGTAGACAGTGAAAGGAACATCTGTTTTCTGGTTTTAAAAGACTGAAACAGGAATAGAAACCGTTTCTCCCTGTGACAGTTCAGTCAGTTTCCTGATGCCAGTTTTAATTAGGCAACAAAAAGAATCAGAAACATATAGCTGTTCTTCATAGCCTGATGAGAAACAGCAGTGACCCCAATCCAACAACATTCAAAAATCACTAGATGGGTGGCAAAACGTTAGGGGACTGGCTAAAAGTCGTAACTTTCCATTTTCATTTTTTTAAAATCCCATATTGAAGGTCCGTTTCCTCAAAAGGGATCTCATGTTTGCTTCATGAATTCAGTAGGAAAGGTTTGACATCCACAGCGGATATCCTACCTTCCTTTTGACCAAGGGACTTCCTCAACATCTGCTATACCCTCCTGAGCAGTCTCCTGAGCACTCTCTTATACTTTTAGGGGGCACATCACAGCTTATTGTTTGCAAAGAGTTCATCAACCAGCTGCTGCCTGAGCAACACACTGCCTTTACACCAGTGTCCTCCTTACACCTTACTTTTGCTCATTCTCTCTTGCAGGTGAGCTCACTTCTGTCACGCTCTCTGTGCCTGGACCCCTGGCCAAAGCACTATCTTTGTTGACACCCTAAGTGACAGACTGGATTCCTGTTCTTCATGGCCTGAACTGAGCCTTTGATTCACTCAGTTTTTACATCTGCCTTCTCCAATCCAGGACATTGCAGAGAAAGATCTTGGTGTAGCTAAAGATCTGCACGTCTTTGTTAGCCTCTCTTTTGGGGAAAAAAGGGTTTTATTAAGGGAGGGACATATGTAAGGCTGCATAGCATGAAGCAGTAAAATACTAACTTTCCAGAACAATAGCTAGGACAAAGGGGTAATGATTTTTCTTTGAGAAACTGTCATTTCAGAAATCACTCTAGGAAACAATTCAGCAACCTGACTTCAGCAGGCCAACTCCATGCAGTGTTTGATTACATGTTTAAGTAGTTGGATGTTCATACTTAGATGGCATTGTATCTGAAAAATCAAACTGACATCTTTGTAATCCCAATTGCAACATAATAACAGCAAATTCGACATTTTCATCACCCTTACAAGGTAACTTACTCTTTCCATAAAAGAAATCTCTCCCATAACGCAAAGTTACCTTGTCAGAAGCCACTCATGGATCCAGTGAAATTAAAATCTCTTACACTCTTTCTCAGATCAGAGTGGTAGTAATCCCAAAGCCAGACAGAACTGTTCAAATGCTTTAAACACTTGTCAACAACCTAACGGGTGACAGATTTCTCCTTTAGAAGACGAAAGCAGCAGGCGGTGAGCATGCCCAGTGCCACACCAGCCTGAACTGGAGAGTTCTTTGTGAGAGCAGCTGCAAAGGCAACCAGAGCCTAAGCACTGCTCAATGGCCATAAACTATTGCCCTTCTCTTAATCCTACTGATTTCAGACTGTCAGCAATGTTATTTCTGCTTCATTTTGTTCCTCTGTTAGAAACCCAATGTAAGATTGCTTCTTTCTTAATTCTTCATAAACGTGACTTTTGGGACACGGTAAGCAACTTTCCTTGCATTAAGAAATTATCAAGGAATTTCATCTAAAGTAAGGAATCAGTAAGAAATTTTAGCTTACATTATTTCGAAGCACATAATTTTACAGAAAAAAGTGTTCCCAGCACATGAGGAAATTTGATTTCATAAAATGACAGAATTTTCCAACAAGGTTACTGTAAATTTTCATATTAAATTCATCCAGTGTGCATATACAGAATAAACTGATGCTTTCAGTAAAAGTACTTATAGTAAGTACTTATATAACTTACAAAGACATGAATAAATGGTTCTCACTGAAATCAGCTCATGAATGATAATTTCTCATCTTGTGAAAATTTCCCCTTTTTTCTCTAACAATGCACAAAGAACAGGTTATAATATAATCAAAATAAGATGCTGAAACAGAAAACATATCACTATCAGGAAATTTTCAAAATTGCCAGCCTGTTAGAGAGAGAAAATAAGTAATAGAGAATGTATTCATTTGTTCTGTGGACACCCTGTTACAAAGGACTGAAATATGCAGTGGTTTAATACACTGAATTTCACTTTAAAATAGCTTTTTAAAACTCACTGTGTTTTCTTAATGAAACTCCACTCATGTAAAGTTTTTATTTTTGACATAAAGTTTATTTTATTATGTTTTCAACATTTGGATTAAGCTAATGTGGTTAATAAAAAACATATAATGACTCACTTTTTCATTACACAAATTAATACATTGCTTTCATTGCTACAGTTTTGATTAGAAGAAACAAAAGTTGAAAATAATTTATTACCAAAGCATATCTTACTTTGTTTCCTATTTATATACCATTAAATGTATCATCTTTATTTATTTTGAACTGCTGGAAAAAAAATACGAATATTCACTTTACTATTCTTCCAAATTGTTTTTTCCATATGCTCCCTATCAATAATTGACAATAAGGCTTGAACCAATTTTGTCATGAATTATTTTGGTATGACAGTAAAATCTCTGTTCCCTTTAGCCAAACCAGGCCAGTTCAGACTGCTCCAGAGATATCCGGAATTTGAGATGACATTTGGGCACTCCAAGGCAGTGCAGAACAAGTTCCTGCTCAAGAGGCCTGAATAATCACAGGTACAAGGAAAAACCGTCAGGAAAGAGATGTGTATCAGAGAGATTTTTCCTCCATGGATTAATCCCCACTGCCCTCACATAACTCCATTCCAAGTGGTACAGAAATATGAAGAGAAAGGGAATGCCTGATCAGCTCCTGACTGCTTCCTACTGTTAAATGTGTCTAAAAATGAACATATTCAGTATAGCAGCTTTGGGAATGTCATAGGATGCAGTTATGTCTGGGAAACCCACATCTGCAGCGTGTTTCTGTGGAAAACATCTGTAGCTCAAAATGGGTATTGATTACAGGCTGTTTAGGCTTCATTAGGTGTGTACTCTACAATTCCTAGAACAGACATGTGAATCCGCCCCGAAAGAGTGGAAAACATGGGTTGATTATAAATCCTGTTGGTATCTGAAGGGCTGGTTAACCTTCAAAAAATGCCCTTCGTGTGAATGAGCAAGGGCCTGAATAAAAAGATGGTGTTTTACTGCCCTCTAACGGCTGGCCAAAACCAGCGCCCTTTTCTGCATTTATTCCCCAAAAAGCTCTCCCCAGCAGGCCACTGAGACACAAAGACTTCTAGCAAGAATAAACCTCACATATCCTCACATGCCAAGACCTGTGAAAAGTAACTATACAGCACCCTGGGCGTGTTGGAGAAACAAAATTGGCACCCTTTCAAGTAGAAAAAAGGTTTTTCGAACCAGAGCTGTAACTTTGAGGTTGATGGTAGTTGGACAAACTGTGTCTAAAACATCAGTGACTGAAATTTCAACATCTGAACAAGTCTTATTAGTCTGACTTGATAAGCCCCGAAGGATCTTCTGATTTAGCTGAGAGAAAAGGTATCTTTAACAGCAGCTTCAGACTTTTTGTCACTGCCTAGAAACTCTCCTGGTAACAAATTTATAGATAAAATATTTAAATCCAGAGTTTTAAGTCTTTGCTTTTTGTCACGAACTACTGTTCACAGGAGCCACAGGACCTCTTCAGAGTATCTGCTTCTCAGTGTCAGGAAGGGATTTACAGTCCAGTCCTTAATAAGAGTACCAATGACAATAAAAATCCCCCAACTATTAAAAATGACACAATCAATCTTATTTAAGTGTCACACAACTACTGAGCATGAATTACAATGTGAGTCATTTTTTAACCAGGAAAAAGAATAAGCTGGTAAAGCACCCATTCATTTCAAAAACAGCATTCAGGGATGTTGTTTTCCTGTGGAACATTGTGGATGAACAGTCTGTCATCACAGTAAATGCAGGAACCCTAAAGCAACTACATTTTATATTTATGTGAAACCTTATGACAGTACCATTTTTCATAGATTTTATGAATTTCAAAAATGGGTGGTATCTAAATTGCACTGTTGCTTTAATCCTGCTCCACTATCTCAGGTTGGATGTTTTATGTCGACAATCCACAGAATTTTCAAAATTTTATGACAACAAATCTTACAGTTCATTAAATATCTCTTCATCCTGTAATTTGAACCTATCCAGTTGGGGTTTTTTCCCATGGAAAATCTGATATAAGACCAAGTCTTTCTTTTCACAGCTAGAAAAGACACACTCGGGGAAAAGAATGGTTATGAAAATTTAGCTCTGCCCACAAGTACATAATTTTGTGTATGTTTTAGTGTGTGTCTTTATTAAAACAGGATCCAGAAATGTAAAGATTTCTTTTTCCATTTTCCAAATTTTTTTACTAATTCTAAGTGCTTATGATTCATTTGACTTGGTTGTTTTCTTTCTTTTCATCTATTCCTTCTTATGTAATAAGTGAACAACAGCTGTGCTCCGACTGAGCTCTCAGTCAATAAAATTTCAGTGATTTTGAAGCTAAGTAAAGCAAACTGTCTCACAGTGACCTAGGAGCAGTAATAATAGGATCAAAAGATACATTCTGTTATCATCTGAAATGTGCCACAATTATGTGTTACAATGGCTTCAAGCACTATTGATTCAACTATGGGCTTTCAATAAACCAATTTTAACCAGTGCTGAAATCTCTGGACCTGTCTTATTGCAACAGAGAGCTTTTACACAGCTTGGACATTTGCAGAGAATCTTTCGGTTTTTCTGCTTTGAACAAAGCTATTCTTACAACCACAGCCACTAAAGGAGCCAATGTTTCTTGTTTGCACTACCACATTTGCAATCAATTATTAGATTTGTTTCATTAAAGCACCGAATAATGATGCCATGTTTGAGAGCTGTGCACATGTTGCATGAATTTAATGCACGCAATCGTTTGGTTGATTTTTGCCCTTCAGAAATTTATTGTGAGAAATAGAGGAAATGTAGTAGCAAGTAGAGATAGTGCAACTTCATCATGGGCAGAAATCTGAAGACTGAATTTTATCACAAGTTGAAGAAAGGATTGCCTTTAGGGCATTATTGCTTTGAAAGGGAAGCTTTTGCTTTATCTGTATCTATTCATCAGCCAAAGTGCTGTTCATGGAGTAGTAAATCATGAGTCTTGTGGACCTGCTCCACATAATACTGCAGGCATTGATGAGAATGGATGTGGATACCCAGCAGATGACACTGTTGTTTGTGTATCAGCATTACTGGAAAGTGTGTCAGGGTTACTGGAAAGTGTGTCAGGAACAGGTGCAGCCTTCAGAGCAGTAAATGCACTATGCTTGATAAAAAAAGCAAATTAAGACAAGTTAAAATAAATTTAGAGACTCAAAGTGAAAAAATAAAAGAGCTGTTTGAATAATAGCTGGTTTCTTTTCTGCCAGGGCAATTAACTGAATGCTGAGAGGGAAGACAGACTCAGGGTTCATTTTCAGCTCTGCTATACCACATGCATTCTGTTACAGCTTTGCTTCTCTCAAGAGGTCATGGATATACTCAGTTCTTTAAAGGGGGCTATCTGGCTATACTGAACATATATGTGTAGTGCAAAAAAAGGCTTTTTCTGTCCTTGAATGAACACATAGAGAAAGCTTTTTCCAGTCCAACGTTTGTGCAAGATTCAATACAGAAAAAAATGCATTAGAACTAAAAATAGACGCACTACCATAAGAACTTCACTGAGATCAGCAAACTGTCAGTCTAATTGCTAAAACACTGATATACAAAGATCTGTAGTTTAACCAGTCTAAACTACCTATTTCTGTCCACACAGTGGATCCCTACAAAAGCCTTCAGAAACACCAGTCTACATCTTGTCATCCATCTTTAAGTTTTGTAGTAAGAGATTGTTAGGAAAATCTCACTTACAAGGCAAAGAATATCTTGAAGTATCTAAAACTAATTGAATGTGGAACTCAGTGTGAGCTAGGAATCAACTATGTATCTCAAATACAATTCTTTGCATTAAGCAGTATCATGAGTACTTAGTTAGATAAGACTAAAACATACTTACTTTTCAAAGATCAGCATTTAGCCGAATTTTTGTTCTTCCCATCCTTGTTGATTCTGTCCATCGATCTCACAGGAACTGGATGACTTCACTTTGTTTCTCTCATTCCCCTTCATAATTGTATCCCATATGTTTCATTTTAAGCTTGCCTATATCCCAGAGGAATCTCATGTGTCTACACTCAGAATGTCTGTCTTTGCAAGCTGAGTTCATAGACATTTCTACCTCTTCAACTAAGATTATAATCAAATCTACTTTTTCAAATTCGAACTTCTCTTTTGAAAGGCATGGCTAATGAGTAAAAATAGAATCAGCTCTGTATGATACAAAGAACTTTCCTGTTTGGTTTGCTTTTTTTTCAGTTTTAGCATTCTTTCATTAGTTTTTCTTGGTTCCTGTAATCTTTTTGAAAGGGAAGAAGTAGTTTTGCAAGTGGACATATGCTCCATACATGTAATGAAACAATAGAGCAGATTTCCTGCAAATGTTCTACGGAAAGCCAGTAATTTGTGTTGTGCACCAACAGAGGAAATAAAAGCTATTTTCTTGCTTTGAACATCTTGTTTAAATTAGAGATTTACGAGACTATAAATGTAATTTCACTATTGCAAAAAAGGAAAACCATGAAACTGAGTCCAGCTCTGCAGATTTGGCTTGCCAGTTCTTCAAAGATTTTACTGTAATTGCATGCAGTAAGTGTTCCAGGTAGTTGTACATCTCTGATGTGTAAGTGAACACTTCCTTGTTGCCCAGCTGCCTTCAGCATGGGTAGTGGCTTTCCACATGCTTCAGCTAGAATTTCTCTCTTCACGGGAGACTTCCATTTCCCCCAGCCATGAGCACCCATGTACCACTTCCCTGTCTATCCCCAGCCATGCCACAGGGTTCTGCTACCTAATGCTTACACCTCCAAGGAGTCAATCTACCAGGAAAGTGCATAGATATTCTGGCCAGCACTGTGTTCTGCAGATGATGGGAAAGAGAGAAAAAAAACAAAGAGAAATTTTAAGTTCTCTCTTCTTCAATTTCAGTGGTGGCAAGACATTTGTAGCTGACACTGTAATGCAAAAGGCTGAATTACAATGACATACAATGCATTTTAAAGTAAAAATGAAGTATTCAAATGTGGTGCTTGCAGTTTTACCAGGCCTTTCTAATTTGAAACTTAATCAGCTATAGAGGAAATGTCTTCCCATGTTTTCTCAGAATCCTGGCTGATGGAAAACATTTCTGTTGGAAGTGTCTGCCAAAATGACTATTTTCCATGCAGAAATCATACGACATGCCTCCCATGGGCATTTCATTGTGATAGCACAAATGACTGTGGGAATGGGGCAGATGAAGAGAATTGTGAATTGTGGTGAGCATCTGTTAAGTACAAGAAACAAAACGTGGTTGTGAGGTGTGCTCCTCCAGCTAATACACATTCTTATCACTAATAGTCAGCAGATGATGCACAAGCCTGACAAGTCTGGGGGTTTTAATGTAGTTGAATATTTTCTTTAATGAATGAGGAAATTACACCATGCAAAGAAAACTGACAGGGTCTCTAAAAGCGTGTCCCAGAAAAACTCCAGCTGTGGGATCCCTGTAGAATCCCTGTTATATTATCCTCTGCTGTGGACAGTGGGCAATCACTGCATATCAATGAGCTAAATCCTTTAGAGTGGATGCATGAACTCCCCCATACAAGTAGGAATACTTATGTTCTGTAGGAAGTAGGGCTTCCTACCTCTAGAGATGAAGAATTCTTATTCTATGATGATTTCAATAGTTTAAAGTGTGTTAGATGCATACATAGGTTGGTATGTGTGCATATGCACATATGTGCTTGGTGTCTTACTGATCTCCATGCCAACTCTCAATCCAAACAGCAATTAGGAAGTCAGATCAATGAGACTAGTGCTGGCTAATAAGGGATCCCTATTTTGGAATACGATGCCCTCTGCATCACATTTGACATCTGTGACTCTGAAGTGTGTTGGGTCAGAAGATAATGTGTCGACCCCACTGCCGTCTCCTGCTTTGTATCTTCTCTCCCTGTCTGTCGTCTAGTGAAGTTCTTACATCTCTTTCACTTCCTTTTCTTGTTCTGGGTATTTCAAATCATCCTTCTGTGCCTCTTTCCTGTTTCTTTACCATCACCCCTCAGCTTCCATCTTTGGACTCGCTCATTTGTGTTCATGACTCTCCACATTGCACCTTTCCTGTTTATAGTTCACCCACAGATTAAGTGCCACACTGCACTCCGGTGTCCTAGCAGTGATTCCTCAAAGACTGACAGTGTCCATATGTAAGAAAGATTCCTACTTTCTACGAATCCATTAAAAAAAATTATCGTATTTTCTATCACATCTCATATAACTTGTACTATTGGCTATACATTTATCTGGTCCAATCATGATCTGTTCTCATCATCTTCTATGGTTTTGCCCAAAGTTTGAGATCACCAAACATATTCATTTACTGAAATTGATGCAAAGTTTCTGGTTTTTACTGTTACTTTTTGACTTTCAGTCTTGCCCTAGAACATTTCCCTTGTCATGCAGAGATTTTCACTATAAACAATTTGTAACTCTCCATGACATACCATGTACCACAGTATGAGATTTTTGACTACATTAATCATTCTATTTTAATATTCAGTTCTTTTTATAAACTCCTCTTCTAATAATATTTTGCATCAACATTAGATTTCTCTATTTCTCTATCTCACTGCCCTGCTTATAGTCTAAGAGGCTTCAGATAGCCAATTTAAGAGAGATTTCTTAATTTGGTTTTATAATTGTGTCCTGGGGTGACACTACTCACCATCAGCAGAAAAGGCATTAAAAAATTTCAATCCCATATAAGAAAACACAGGCAATCAGCATCCATGTTCTGGTTTTCATTAAAATCCAATAGACGATTTACCACTGAAAAGCATTACTACTTTTTATAGGAAATAAAGTGTATGGGCGTGTATCATTGATATGGTTCATGGAAAGTCTAATTATCTTGATTTATCAGAAGTCCTACTTAATGCCCTTATTAACACCCTTAAACTATTTTACACTTCTAAAGCTCTTCACTGGGTACATATATTTACTATAATTATAGAGATATCTGGAATTTTAGATGCACTCAGGGAACTTCTTTACTTTCTCACAACTTTTTGCACGCATATCAGAGTGTAGCAGGGTAATCCAGTGGAGAACTCAGTTGTCAGTACCAGGTTGCAGCCTTATAAAGTTGTAGGAAAATGTTAATTACATTTCTGGAAACGTTTGGAGTGTGGGTAAAGAGCAAAAGAAAAAAGAAAGAATTCTCTATGAAATGTTAAGAAAAAATCTTGAAACGTTTCAAGTTGATCCCTTCTAAAATATTTCTTCCTGCCTATTTATTAGGATTCATAAACCCAAAACCCTCAGCTCAGTCAAAGTATTACAGCACTGGGACAGCTCTTCAGATGGGCTGCCAAGCTGGGGCCCTGCAAAAGCCCTTCCCTTAAATCTGAGAAAGCAAGGAAAGTGTCTTGGCAAGCAAGAGGCAAGTTTAGATGCTGTGTTCCCTCTGGTCTGCACTAAAATCAAAGCACCCAATTTCTCGGAGAAGTGCAGTGACTTAAACACATCTGCATTCTCTAGTGGAAATTGTCCCGTCGGCAGTTTCTCAGACATTCCCATGATGAGCTCAGCTGGTCAGAGCACAGGGCTGATAGTGCCAAGGCTGCAGGTTCAACACCGGTGTGGGCTATTTGCTTAAGAGTTGGACTTGATGACAAATTGGACCTTATCCCTCTCTGCAAGTCCCTTCTAACTCAGAATATTCAGTGATTCTGTGATTTGTATACATACATAAATTTATATGTATGTCAAATACATGTTTTGTTTCAATTACCCTTATTGTAGTTTATGGACAGTACGATATTAAACGCGATTTAAGTGCTATTTACATTTGCTTTCCATGACTGTAAATCACTGCAGTCCTAGGAAGTGCAGCATCAGTGTTTTATAGCCTTCCTGATGAAAGAACCTTACCAAGGTAATTTGGGGGTGTTGCATGTAGACGTCCAATCCCTTTCTAAAAAGAGGTCCCAAAATGACTCTCCATGTGATCAGACAAATTCAGTGAGTCATGTGTAGACATTCCCTCAAGAATTTCTTTCCCCAGGCCTCCACCAATACCCAGAAGGTTGCAGCTGCATGGAAACAGAACAGTTTATTCAGTTCCACTTGTTTCAAGTACCGTAACCCTCCTGCGAGTAGAGTTCCCTTTGGTCTCCAGCCGAAAGCTGTTTTACAAGCAAAGAGATGCCTAAACACACTCTGCATTATGTGACTGCAGAAAAGGTTGAGCTACTATAGATATTTATTAGGTGATTTACTAGTACGTAGTGAATGCTGTGAGCACTTTGCTGCAAGGCCCACTTCAGAGTGGAATTCATCTGACAAGATATATGTGTCAGCAGGGTAAACCAGTCAGCCAACACAAGTCGTAAGGATCACACACAGAACATGTTTATGTCTCTCCTCTAAAGAGAGCTTGGGGTGTGAACTGAGATGTGCGTTTTGAAGTGTAGATGGCTGCAATTAGATGAGCTGGATGCTCCTGGGGTTTGTCATTCCTACTGCTTAAAGCCTGACAGCCCCAGGCCACTCACTGAAGATCACCGGTTGTGCAGCCAGCAGTGGGGTAATGAGCACCCACCAAATATTGCTGAAGTTACCAAATCAGGAATTTCAGGATTACTGATTCTTAATGATGACTGACAGGTCCCTATTTAATTTTGTCAGTACAGGCCTAAAAGTTATCCAGATTTATGTATGGTTGAATATTTGTTAAGATGACAGATTCTTGAAGACCTGTCTGGCTCACAAAAAGAAAATAGTTGAGAGGCCAGTCTCAAAACTCATCAATTAAGTTCTCTGGCCTTCAGCTACCTTGTTCAAGTAGTCAAGTACATTTACTTCTCAAACAGACCAAACAGATGCCTGTCATCTCCCAGCATCTCCCAGTCCCAGGAGGCCACTCAAACTTCATCTCAGAATTTTAACAATAAGGACAGATGACAAAGAAGCTGAGGTTACCCAGGCTTCACAGGCAGGGTAACTCACCCAATAATGTACTGCACCTGGCATGATGTAAACCAAATGTGGCCAAAGTCCTTTCCTGTCTTTAATCTAGTCTTGCTCCCTGACACAGGAAAATAACTAAACACAAAATAAGTCTGTCAAATAACAAACACCTCATTTTGTCATGAAACTTTGCTTTGATAAGTACTCAGGTCCCACCACTGGCCCTTGAAAACATGACTTTTTGGAGTGTAAGAAGATCTTCTCTCCTTTCTATTGTTGTGAACACTGTTCCCTTTCCAGGACTGTCATGTGGAAGACGACGTAACCTTTGAGGAAAATGAGAGCCAGGACTACCAACTTTTGTCAGTGACAGAGAATGAGACCTCAAATACCATGTGTTCAAACACCACCTCCCAGACATGTGACCCAACTGAACCGGATTTCGCAGTAAGAAAGGGAATTGCTCAAGCAACCCCCCAAATAAACCTGCTGCCATTTCCCAATATGTTCCCAGATCCCCCAGATCAGACCTGAGAATGAGAGGGTTTTTTCTCACAATATGGCCATATTTCTAATGCTCATTTCATGGGCACTATTTTGATGTCACTGATGTTTCCTTGTAGTGTTTTTCATCATCCTGTGTAGTCGATCATGTCACAGACCACTAACCCTTTTTTTTTCAATCTGGGTGGTGTCTTCCAGTTTTCCATGTTATATGATTTTGTCAAAAGGTATCTCAGGCATAAATGTCTCACTAGTTTGAAACCTGGGTTACTCAGAGACCTACACAAACTGAAATGGCTGTGAGTGCCCATTTTCTCCATGCCTGTGAAAGCACCATTCATCACCTGTGATGTGTTCGTTTCTGCATCACCAGCAGTGCACGTGCTTATGTCATTGATTTAAAAAGAAAGGAACAGGCAGTGAAGTGATGTCTGCAAATGACATTTCCCCTGTACTTGGCACTGGTGAGGCTGCACCTTGAATCCTGTGTTCGGTTTTGGGCCCCTCACTACACTATTTACCAGCTAATTTTTTTTTTTTTGGCAGAGAGGGGCAAGTATTGCTCTTGCATATTTTCATATTGATATTGTTCAATATCCAAGCAGCTTTTCATAGAACCATAGAAGCATTAGAGTTGGATAAGACCTTTAAGATCATTAAGTCCAAGCATCAACTCAGCATTACCACCATGTTCACCATTAAACCATCTTTTTGGTTTTCCTCCATGATCTTTCATTTCTTTAAGACCTTCAAACATCTTCATACAATAATCACACTTGTCAATCCCCCATGTTAACCATGCCATCAGAATCAAAATTGGGATCTGGGTTTCTCATAGGTGTCTTCTGTGCTAGGAGTATCCTTACTACGTTTCTAAAGCACATTCCTGAAGTTGCAAAATTGGTTAGAATTATATCACTTTGCTCAAAATGCCTACTGGGATCTCACGATCTAAACTAGAAATCCTTGGATGCAACCAGCAGACACCTAGACTCCTTTTAGAAAACTGAAATAGCATTTAGTACTTGGACAATTTCCCATGCAGATATCACTGTTATGTCTGTTACAGAATATTACATATATGGCAGAGCTTACAGGGCGTGGGTGGGAGATGTAAGCATTTTCCATCACTCCCATCAAGGAAACCAACACCTGAAAAGTACAGTCTTGGTTTCTCATAAAAGCTGTTTTTAACAGTATCCAGGGAAATACATTATTTGATTTTCTAGCAGAAAATTAGGGTTTTGCCGCTAGTCCTTTGGTTCAGGGCAAAGAAAATTAACAACTTTGTGTCTTTAATGATACATTGACTCAGCCAAGCTCAAGGCAGGCAGCTGCTGGCATCAGAGCTGGCACCAGCAGTCTTTGGTCCAGGCTCCACAGAATGAGTACTGAAGCAATGAGGGAGCAGGAACTGAAATACCTTTCCAGCCTCACTAACTCCCATAGGAAACCATAGCAGGGCAAAGGAGATCATAACATATACGGAAAACCTACAGTTATCACACTGAGAATATAAGTTATTTAATAAACAAAGGGGGGTTTTTTTGAGCTGTTCAGTTTAGTGTTTTTGTCAGTCAATCAGTGAATCTATTGCCTGTAAATCAAATACACTAATGAACTAGTATCAAATATCACTATTTGTGCTATGTCTTGCTACTGGCAATTTAAAAAAATCTACTTCTTGTGCAGTTCCTGTAAAACCTACTTTAAATTTCAAAGCAATGTAACTAAATCTAATCTTGGATTCTCTCAAAAGTTTACATTTGCATATTTCTTACATATTGTGTTATCAAGTATGATAAAACATCCTGTTTTCTAACCATGATTTAATTTATGAAGATCAGTGATAAACAATACACTTGAGACGTTTTCCAAGAAGATCTGTAGTCAAATGTCTCTTATTGACTGGATATAAGTAAATGATGCAAAAGTTTCATTTGATAAATGAATATATCTTTTTCTGTGAAGATAAAAATCCCTAATCTGTTTATTCCATTTGACCAAGCCACTTTTAAAGGTGTGACATTTTAAAAAAAGTATAACCTCACCAAATGGAACCTCGCAGTGTTTCAACCAGCTGTCTAAAAAATACCAGTCCTTTGCCAGAATAAACCTTTAGAGCTGCTTGTACTCATGACTGTCATGAGTTTAGCAAAATTCTGCCTTCACTTTAGTTTCTCAAAGAAAATTAAAGCAGTTACTCTGAATATGTGTTTATCCTAACTATAATTTAGAATATACAAATATACATTGCAATGTAAAATCTCCACCTAGTGGTCTCTATTTATTGTGGTCCACAAATTACACATCAGAAATGCCAATATATCAGCCTATTATTGCTGAGATTACCGATGAGTTAAGCCATAAATAGAGACAAAATAATACCAAAGAAAATAGTATAATTTGCTTTATTTGGTATTTTCATTCATATTCAAAGCTAGGTAATAAATTTAGGCTATTTTTTGAATAAATAGACAAAGAAAAGTCAGAATAAAAGAAGACTAGGCCAGAGCTTAAGCTCCCTCCTGCAAAACTACTATGCAACACATGAATAAAACCACTTTCCTTATTGTTCTTCAGGGATGTTGGAGGCAATCACATTAATGCCTTAACTAATCTCACCTTCCTGGAATGCAATGTGCTCTCTGTACTGTAAGAAATGAGATGTATTCAAATAAGGCAACAAAACCCTTTCGAATGTGTGTGACTCTCAGTCCTCAACATAGGATTTGTCTCCATGTAAAAAGCCTCATCAGGACAGCTGTGCTATTGTCAAGGAGGTATTCTTTACGATTAATTGCATTATTGTATGCGCAGTCACATGGCACATTTTGGCAATTGTCACAATCACTCGTTTCAACAAACTGAATAAGAAACTGGCCTACTGTATTATTTTTGCCTTGTGATCAGATCATGAGCACCAGGGTGCTTTTTAAACTCCACTAAATCCTGGGACTTGCAATCTGAGCACGAAGAAGAAACAATACAGTATGCCTGTATCTCAGCATACAGATATTTTCTCTTGTTAAATCCATTCCTCTTTCAGAATGGGTTTTCTCTTTGCTGGAAACCCAAGCAAAACATTAAAATTAAAATAAAATATATTGGTTATATTAACTAAAATATAAATAATTAAGTATCTTGTATAGGGTAACGATTCTTATATATGTATATTCAGCTATCTCTCATATAACACATAGGACAAGAAAAGGAAAATCATGAACATGAATAGATATTCTACAGCTTAAGAAATGCAAAATGCTCCTTGGTGTTATTCATATGGTATCTTACCAGTGAGGAACACAAATTGGGGCTGTATCAATCACAGTGAGAGAAAAAGCAAAACAAGCTAAATTTGGACATGTAGCATTTCTCTGTGAATAAGAAATCCTAGAGCCTTTAATCAAAAATAACTTCATATTTCTCTTTTACTTTTCAGTTTGCTTGTTTTTGAGGAAAGTTTTACTTAAACAACTACTTAGTCTTGTGTAGTTTCCTTTTGTGCTGACTACAGTAACACACCTTGCTTCAGCTTGAAAAAATTAAGTGGGTCCTGTGTAATTTCTAAGAAAACTAGGAAAAAAAGCACCAAGGGGTGATAATGAAACATGAAATTAACACTCAATAATAAATTGAATCATTAGGTACTTAGTGTAATATATATTTTATTTTACAGGTTTCTTCTTGGAAAGCAAATTCACTTGCTACCCGCAAATAACTTTTTGTCATTAAAAGATTTGGGGGAATTATGAGCTTCCTAAAATCTCTTTTTAAATTAAGGAGTGTGAGCTCTTATGTACCTGTAATCTGTGAGAGTGCTGCACCTTTGCTGCCAAAGGTGAGGCAAGAGGCCGTGCAGAATCAAAGGCAGAAGGACAGAAAGGGAGAAGGCAAGAGGGGATGTGGGCAGTGCTTAGGGGAGAGGGGAAACTTATTCCAAGATTTTGTGGGGTTTACAACAGGCATAGTTGTATGGGCTGAAAAGCAAGGCCTCCCCCTGTCCCAGTGACTGCCAGGCTCCCTCCCTTCTGGGCATATGAGAGCCCAGCTCCACCTGAGTCCCTTGGAGCCAACAGGACATTTTTCAGTTACTTTGGCTCACACACACTGAGGGTACCCATGTTTGCTGCGAAGTCTATAGAAGGATTGCTATGGCAGCATCTCCATGCTTTGGAGGTGAACCAGCCTCTCCCAGGAGCTGTCTGGAGAACTTAGACACCTACTGTAAGATTTGAGACCTTCACTAACCCTGGGGATAAGCTGTATGCATTAGGCTCATCTGCATACAAAGCAGTCACACTGCATCTGGGTTTTGGTTACCTCATTATCTGGCATGACGTATTTAGGCAGGAACATAAAACAGCTGAAGAAAATGTAGAAGCCGAAAAGAGAAAGGAAAGCTTGAAGGAGAAAAGCAGCTGCTGGGACTGCGGTGCTATGAGTGATTGAAACAGGCTGCTACTGGCTTTGGAAAGAGAGTGGAAAGAACTGATATTATTTGTTGAAGACACTGATTTGCTGGCATAATGAAAACTCATTCATTTATACCGGTCTTCAGAGGTGAATTAACTGTGGGATTTAAAAAAAATTTTTTACTTTGTTTTTCCTTGTTCTACCCATATTAAATGTGAGAGCTTCACATCTATGTAATTAGGCTTTGATTCATCTCACCTCTCAGCAATTATTAGGTTCATAAATTATAGAGAGACCCTCAGGCAAGCAGGTTCCCAAATTAGATACCTCAGCTGAATTAGTTATGATGAATCAGAGCTGAAATGATCCATGTTTAGCAATTGCCAAACATCAGCGCCTGTACCAACTGGCTTCAAAGTGACTTACGGATAAAATCAGAGAAAGGAAGTATTGGATGAACTGGAGTGATAATAAAAGCTAATTTTGCTGCTATTAAAATTTTAAGTAAGACAGCTTGCTTCCTCACCTATAACAAGGAGAAAAATCTCAGTACTTAGAGTACTTAAAGTTTGCATATTGAAAGGGATGGGTGGAATACTAAGGGTGAATCTGACTGCTTTTGTTCTCTCAAAGGGATCTCTCCAGCAACATGAGTACAGAATCACCATGTAATTTGTCTAAAGATATGAAGTATTTACAAAGCTGTGAGTTATAAATGAGAATCCCAACTGAATGTGAAAATGTACTAATTTACCTTGTCTTTTTCCTGAAATAAAATAACTATTTTTTGTAAGTTTAATCTGAAACATTTTACTAACATAGTACATTAAATGAAATCCTTTCTTTCCATGAGAAATACTAATTAATTACAAAAGGCGTGCAAAGTATCAATTGGTATTCTATAAGATGTTGAAGGTATTTCCAATTTCTCTTCCTTCAACACACTAGGGTGGCAGGCCAGAATACAAAATTACAGCCATATAATTTGCTCAGTTTTAGTTGCTACTCACAAATTATAAGCCTAGGAGCAAACATAAATTAAGAACAAATTGCACAAGTACAGCCAACGTACTGGGGCATATAAGGACATAAATAAATGATGAAAAATACTTTGGAATGTCTAGAAAATCTTTTTTGGGTTAGTTTATAAAATACTCACTTCTCAGGGTTGAGGATTCAGCCACGTTTTGTTTTTTAACTAATCATTTTAAACAAAGCTTGAATTCTTAAGATTTCTTATTTTCTCTTTAATTTGCAAAGAATCACTCTCATTTAAAAGTCCATCTCATCATTTCATTGGATTCAAGGTTGAAAAACAAGCCTAAAACATCTTTTTTTAAAATGTCATTCTGTGCCGTATGGCTTTTTCTTAAAAAGCTGTCCAAAAGAAGAACCAAATGTTATTTTTAAATTCACACTATTTTTTGTTAAGGAAAAGGAAGACATCCGGAATTAATCTGAATGATTAATCTGAACAGCTTTTCTGCAACTCATTGTTTGGTGTTTTTCTCTTCTGCTACTCAGTAAAACCACTGTGAGGAAGTCAACACATAGGGCAATACTCAGTTCCTTACTGTAGACCCCTCTGTGTGCCCAAGGGTAGCCAGGTGATCCATGTGTCATTACAGTAAGGGCAAAACAGGTCACCTGTCTAGTGCTATTTGACATCCCTACACCATCTCCTTTTCAGAAAATCTTTAGTCTCTCATGGCTCCTGTGTCGTGTCTGCCTGCCCACATGGATGTCTTGGTTACCACAGGACATGCCAAACAATACTAGATGGAGTGTTAGTCTGGAGAGCCACACAGCAACCCAAAAGGTAGTCTAGATTGAATAAGCCTTTCTACATATCCCTGTGGCTGTGTTCACCTCTGCCTGTTCCAGTAGCCCATGTGCAGGAGTCTGGTGCCACTGGAGATGCCCATAGGTATCTACCCCCCTGGACTGTCCCCTGCTAATTCATAAGCCCACAGGTCCCTTGTAGGTCTTGTGTCTTATCAGGTGGCTCTACATGGGCATCTCAAATGGGTGTCTCCAGGACACCTCAATTGGTTTTTGATGGATAACTGAGTCAATTATGCAGCAGCTGGGCCAGAACAATTTCCTTTTAGATTCTTTGTGAAGTTGCCTTACAGCTCTTGGTTTCATTATTAATCACAGAATTAAATGCATCAAATATCAGTATTCTAGTCCATAAGCCACCACAGGAACAAGTCAGTAATCATAAGACAGGACATTGTTTTAAACCACGGAGGGAGACGTGCTCTGCTGCCATACAAACTTCAACCAGCGAGGGAAAGTGCAGCTATTTCAATCTGAGAGCACACTAATGTGACAGATTTGGTACTGCCAATGTAATAGTACCACCTGCCTGCCTGTCAAAACGATTGCCTGATCTACATTTCCAGGCGAGAATATGCAGCGCAGAAACAAAGAATGTAAGACAGACATAATGTCACCGCCGAAATCTAACTGGGCTAGAATTAACCAGAACAAAGTGATTCAGTAATCATTCATTTTTCCAGAAGCACTGCTGACAGGATGACAGGCATTTTATTTCACGGGATAGACAGTATATAATCCCAAAAAAAAAGAGTTTAAAGTTAAAAATCTTGGGGGAGGAAATGTCTGTTGGCTCAGGTCAGGACAAAAACCAAACCAAATCTTCAAATAAAATTTGAAATTCATGTCAAAAAGAATCTCCCCTGTGTCTTCCTAGAAGTGAAACAGACAATAAAGCAGGGAATAGGTGAGGCAGGAACATCTACTAAGCTCTATGGAAATACAGGAATCTCTGATCCCAGATTAGGTGTCAAACAGATATCTGCCCTAGCACCAAGGCCCTGGAGTTTACAACTCAGGATTTAATCTTTTGCTATAACAGACATGAGCACTCTTCTGTCTTATTCATAGAATTGTAGAATGGTTTGGGATGGAAGGAAACTTTAAGGCTCATCTAGTCCAATCCCTGCAATGAGCACGGACATCTTCCACCAGATCAGGCTGTTCAGAGTCCTGTCCAACCCAACCTTGAATGTTTCCAGGGATGGGGCATTAACCACATCTCTGGGTAGCCTCGATACAGCCATAGCAATAACATTGTCTTGATCATAAGTCCTGGATAGATGCTCCATACTCATTGTCACATCTGTCAAGAGGATCCCCGCAGTTCTATTTCTGATATTCTTCAGAAATGCAGAAATCATTGTTTTTCTCCTTTCATCAAAGTAATTTCAAAGTGACACAATCCAAGTGCCTTTTATCTAAGCAGATCACCTGTCTTGGTTATTTTTCTTTTTGGTTCAGTTGTAATGTTTCCCTTTTCTAAAACATGATCAAAGGATATTTTTTACACACTCTCCTGCCATTGCTGTGAACCAATTTCAAGTTATACCAACTGAATCATATGAATATCATGGGGTTTGTTTTTCATGTTACTAGAGCTTCATCGACAGGAATTCAGTTCCTGTCACTCTTCCAATAACTCATGCACCTTTCCCTGAAATATCATCTGTGCAGATATTGTACCAAATCCCTTGAACTGCTATTGTCCAGCAGACGAGGTGACATTTATACACTGCAGTCCAGATATGCCGGTATCTGCACAAGAGTGTCTCCTGCAATAGACACACTCACAGATTTCTGTCACCATTTTTGCCTCTGTCAGGTGGCTACCCTTGGCTTTGAGTATGCCAGTAGTTTCTCCTCCTGATTGGATCACTCTTAATCAAATTAACTATTTCCATGGCTTCTTTTTTTTTTCTCCATTATAGCCAAATTATACAAAAGAATGAAGTTCTGTCACTGTTTCTGGCCTTGCTGGGTTTGCTAATCCTCCAGCACATGCACTCCTGACACTGAATTTGCAGGCTGAAGGTCTAGTGGGATGCTGCAGAATGAAGCTTTGCTTTCAGATGCTTCAGGAAATGCTTGCTGAATATACTCAGTACACAAAGTGTTCTTTCACGGCAGTATCACCATTAGTTTTTTATAAAGTTGAACACTTTTAAGGCTCTCAGTGCCAGTGCTGGTTTTGCTTGCATGTTTGTAATGTTATACAAACCTTTCTTTCTTGTCTTTTGTCTTTGTCTCTTCTGATTCTCATAGCAGAAGCTGCCTTTTATCTCTGCCTGTTCTGGGCTTATTCGTGCTTTCAGTTCTGTGACTCCTTTGTTACTCGGAAGACCCTCTGGCCAAGGTTTATAACAGTAAGATTTTAAATCACACTTCTGTGAGCAGCTGAGCTTAGCACCCAGGGAAAGACACAAAATCCTGTGCAATCACTTCTTGTGCTTCCCTTAATGGGTCACGCATCGTTTCAGAATGGCATAACCACAAAGGGAGTTCAGGCTAAATACACCTCCCTGCAACACAATCTTCCAGTAAAAAGCTCAGTGTGATAAACAATCATAGGATCATTCCTACTGAATACAGTCAGGAATTTTTCCAGAAGAGAGTTTCTTTAAGACCTATCATCTAAGAATAGGCTTGTTTGTGTAATTCAAAATTTGACAACTAAAAAAACCCTGTTTCATATAATTTATTCACAAATCGTGACATTCGCACGTTTTACAGACACCTGGAAATGATGGAGCTTGGAGATGTAAATGCAAGAATTTTTCAACATAGGAGGAACCTCTTGTACATGTATATATGCAAAACAAAAGAAGGGTTAATTAAGGGGATGAGAGACTTGTATATCAATGTCCAAAACCATCCCAGGGTGTTGCTTTTCCATATTAATTTCTGAAAAAAATAGATGAAATATTTCGCTGTTTTACAGAGATCCTCATTTTGTTCCCTCATTTCTACATCATATCACATTACTTTTTTTCTGGCTGAAGTGGAATAAATAAAACTGTTTGCTTGCTTGGGAGTTACTGTATCCTTAAGCTTAGCAGGCAGAAGTAGACTGCTCATTCACATGTACCCAAAACTGGGAAGTGAGTTAAGAAACAGAAAAGTGATTATATTTTTGGACACGAATAAAAGCCATCTATGTTCATAGAGAAGATGGAATGCGTGCTGAACAGACATCTTAATTAGCTGCCATAAAGCATGTTCTTTTCCTTCAAAACATGTCACAGCTACAGGTCAGTAAGACCGGGTGACTCTGAACTACAACCCCTGAGCTGTGGCAAAGGCCTTTGGGAGTGTCACACTTTCACAGTTCATGTCAGCCAGGATATATACTCAAATACTTCTTGCCTCTCTAAATGGTTAAATCGTCCTTCTTGATGAGAAATCTTTAGGCTTAATTTTTCCTTCTGATTTTGGTCTTTTAGTCAGGAATAATTCTCAAATGCTTATATTTGCTTATTCTATTCCATGAATGTAAGCATCTTTTTCAACTGAGTTTTTCAAGCATCTTCTTTCTTATTTTATTGCTAAAGAACTCATATTATACTCTTTACTCCACTCTCTCCTACCTCTTGAAAAATGAAACTCAAATCAGCTACTGTCCACTTGCTTACCAGCAGATGGTGGATACGATCAGTAGGACCACATAAACATCCTTACAAGGTTTGGGAAAACAAAAACATATGCCAGCTCTGACTACTGCATATTAGAATGACCTGAAGGAAATCACTGGTGACTGCAGCCACTACCAGCAGCATTGTTACCAGGGACTGAAAGGACATAAGTGGAAACCAAATGATTAAATAAAGCCTCCTTTGATTAATTATCTCTCACAACATGCACCTTATACGCACGAGGAATTATTTTGTTGAAATTTCTTTTCTGATTGCTATAGGTCCCTTCCAACTGAAGCAATCTATTCTCTTCTAATCTAGTCTAGTCTATCTCCTTTTTTTTTTTGTCACAGGAACTAATAAGTGCTTCTCTTATTTTTGAATGGTGTATTTCAAAATCTGATATTTCCAAATGATTGCACCATATCCTGTCCAGCAGATGTTCCCAAATAAAGAATAATAGAGCAAATAGAAATGGGGGTACAAATTCATACTTGCTGTGGCTAAATCCTACTTCCTTATGGTGCAATAGTGTGACACTGTTGTTGGGCAATTAACCCTTTAAAAGCATATGAGGCCTATTATTACTTCCCCTCTCTTTGTTCAGATTAGTCAAACCCGTAAGCACTCCTCTCTGACTGCTTGTTAACTTCACACAGGTAAGATTTTCTCTTGCATGACTTCAGGGGTTTACAGTGCAGATGTCTATGAAGGTCACTTTGCTCTCTTTATAGTCAATGAGTTGTGCAATTTACCTAATTCTGAAAAAGACATCCAAAGTAGGCCTAGTGAGTCAGGTGCCAAAAGCATCTGTTGACTTCACTGACTATAAAGACAAACAAGGCATGACTGGCTCAGGTCTTTGCAAATGACCAAAGACAGGAAAAATGAATTCACCTTGCTTATAGATATGAAGATGTGAATCCAAGGCAAGACATCAGCGGTCTCCTGTGTATTTATTATATAGTGCCATGTATATATTGTATAGTGCCACAGACCTGCCAGGTCTCACATACCCTGCCTGAGATCCTTCCAGCTTGTTCCTGGCTGGAATGCTGCCACTGCAATATTTCTAACCTGAGGAGTGCCCAGATACTGTCGCAGCCCTCTCCAGGTCTGGCTGCCTGTGTGCCAAATATTGCAGGGATTCAATATTCTGCTGCAAAAGTCCCTGTGCTGGCCAGAGCCAGGGAGCTTGATCCCAGATCATTGCATGCTCACAGAAGATCCATTTGGCAACACTTCCACTCTTATTTCCAGACACGAGTTTCCACTCTCTTATTTGTGATCAAGAGGTTTGTAGCCCGATAGCAAATGAATTCCGATGACACAAACACAGGGTTAAATTATTTTTGAGTGTTAACCCAAGTTTGGCTAAACATATATTATTGATAGAGTATGTCATTGCTATTTTTCAGTAAACTGTAAAATCTATTTCTTAAAGAGGTGCTGAATATCTAATGGGGGTATAGTTGTTCTTTGTTAGAGTTTTTGATGTTAAATACCATGGACAGTATAAAAATAATACTGTGGATGAAAAGTTTCCCATGCCATATCATGGGGTTCATTGCATGCTATCTACAGAGGTGTTCGATCTGTTGTTGACATATCTGACCCTGGATATGTATTTCATGATTGTCTTTCCCTTCAGTGAAATCCATCCTGGAAAGCAGCAGACAGCAGTGATTCTTATACCTGTGTGGATCGATGGATTGTTTGTTGCAATCCACATTTCTGAGCAAGAGCCTGTTTTCAGGTTGTGCTGGGCTGACCCTGGTGCACATCAAAGTTGCTCTATCACTCCTCTTCTCAGCTGGGCAGGGTGATACCAGTCAGCAATTACCATCACAGGCAAAACAGGTTTGATGTGGGGAAATTACCTGAATTTATTGCAAATCAGACCAGAGTAGGATAATGAGAAAGAAACCCAAATCTTAAAAACACCTTCCCCTGACCCCTCCTTTCCAGGCTCAACTTTACCCCAAATTTTCTCTCTCTCCTCCTCTCCTCAGGGGAATGGGTAATGGGACTGTGGTCAGTTCATCACATATTGTCTACACTGCTCCTTCCTCCTCAGGGTGAGTACTCCTCACACTCCTCCCCTGCTCCAGTATGTGGACCCTTCCACAGGAGACAGTCCTCCACGAGTCCTTCCTACAGGCTGCAGTTGTTCACAAATTGATCCAGCATGGATCCCTTCCATGGGGTGCAATCCGTCAGGAACAGGCTCCTCCAGTGCGGGTCCCCACAGGGCCACAAGTCCTGCCAGCAAACTGCTCCAGCCTGGGCTCCTCGCTCCATGGGGCCACAGGCCTGCTCCAACACGGGCTTTCCACAGGGTCACAGTTTCCTTTGGGCATCCACCTGCTGTGCTGTGAGGTCTTCCAGGGGTTGCAATACATATCTGATCCACAATGGACTTTCATGGGCTACAGGGGGACAGCTGCTTCAACATGGTGTTCCCCATGGACTGCAAGGGAATCTCTGTTCTGGCACGTGGACCATCTGCTCCCCCTCCTTCTTCACTGACCTTGGTGTCTGCAGGGCTGTTTCATATATTTTAATTTTTCTCTCTGCTGTTGTTCTTCCATTGTTTTTTCCCCACTCCTTAAATACTGTTATCCCAGAGGTGCTACCATTGTTGCTGATGGGCTCAGCCTTGATGAGGGGCAGGTCCATCTTGGAGCTGGCTGGCATTGGCCCTGTCAGACATAGAGGAAGCTTCTGGCAGCTTCTCACAGAAGGCAGCCCTGTAGGACCCCACTGCTAAATCCTTGCCACACAAACTCAAAACCCAGGTGCTGGGATCTTGACATAAATGGTTCTTTCAATGGGTCTCAGCTGCTTATCACAGTTCTCCACTCCATGGCGTTGCCATTTGGTGAACAGTTAGAAGCCTTGCTCTGCAACACAGCACAATGTGATTAAAATCCAAGTTGTGCAGCTTGTGCTGCACATGTTCTTCCATCAGTACTTTGGGACAGATATTTATACAGAACCAAGGAAACCAGTCTGAAATGAACGTACGTCTCAATCGGTTTGCCATGATGCTGGGGAATATGTCGGTTTTCCCATGTTATGGGACAGTTCTGTAGGGTGGTTTTTGCTTCAGGTTTACTGCAGCATTTGTAGTCGGGAGACCAGATCTCTGTGGAATCACGAGCCCACCCATGCTGTGCATTAATTGTGTTTCTATAGTAACTTCATACAACTTATTCACATCTTGCTGTGTAACAGATGGGAACACGTGATATATGATATGTAAGCAGGCTGTGTGACAGCAGACAATACTGAAGAGCTGTTTCTAACATAAAATTGGTATCTATATACAGATACATTAAAATTACAAGAAAATAATGGAGAATAATGAAAAACATAAGTGGTCAGGAAAAGGGGAAGAGAGGAAAGACCATTTCAATGTTCTTTGTTCTGAATCTTATTTCCCCACAGGTGTGACCTGGCTAGCCTCCATCATCATTGTGTTTTCATAGGTTAGCATGTTTTATTTTTTCCATTCAAAAAAAAAAAAGGCCTTCAGGCATCAGAGTTAAGGAATCACACATACAGGAATGTTGCTGTTGACAATCAATATTTTTTTCAATAGCATTCACTGATGCCATCTGCTGGAATTGTGCATTTGTCATTGAAATCCTTTCCTTATTCCAGGTGGAAATTCCAAGTAATGCTCTATGTGTGTGACTTTTGTTGAAGATTCAATTTAAACCAAACCAATTCTGCCAGAGGAATTCTAGTTAACCGTCAGTGAAGAGTAAGTATTGCTCAGAATATTTGACCTTTTCTATATTCAGAAATTGACAAAACCAGCAAATACTTGTCTACTATTCATCCCTCTGCCCCAGAGAGTCAGTTTATCATAATTTTCGTATCATATATACAGATTAAGGGAAAGGATCTTTGTCTCATTTGGTCTGTACCACCTATTTCAGGATACATCTTTGTGGTGAGGTGTTTCACCCATGGTTGGACGTCCTTGGTGGGAGAAGGCCAGAATAGTCTATGCAATGTGTAAATCTATATTAATCTTGTAGGATTTAAGTAATATGTGAGCTCTGCAGAGAGGTGAATGTCTCTTTGTGCATATAAAGTCACTACTCAGGACTGCAAGACCCGAGCAGTGTTATTACTATATTTTTAAGGCACTAAAAGTCAAGTGAAACTTCCTGTGTAAGCAACAGAGCCCAGACTGAAATAAGAATTAAATAATGAAGCTCTCAGAACAACCCTTGAAAGCAGTCAATTCAGTTTTCATTGCACCAGGTTTTATGAAGCATAGGCATCTGGGCAGCATGGGCAAGCACATGCTTATGGGGAGTATTTATGGTACTGAGGCACTTGTAAGGAAGAACAAGGCCCCGTTATTACCTATGTTTTCATAACCACCTTAGCTATATATTGACTTCATTGCATATGAGTTGCTGACCCCTTATAACCAGAAGAATCAAGCTCAGAGAGAGAGAATAAAGCAAAACTTTCAGCAAACTTTGTTTTAATATTTCATAAAGATCCAGAAAATGTTTCAGAAGCTCTAGTTCATAAATCATTCTGAAGTGTCGTCAAAGGGGTTTGGAACAATGAGGAAGATCCAGAAAAGGAGAAAAAACAAGTGTGTGTGTAAATCACTGAAAATGAGAAGCCTGAAGAGTTAACATTTCTCAGCTGAGATGGTGGGACAGAGTGCGTGCTTCTGGCCCACCCAGACTCCAAAATATGATGGATATATTTGAACCACCATGAAGGCAGGAAGTCAATAACAAGGTCATTTTACTATGGCAATGAGCCCAACTGTGAAGTTTTGACCCAAGTATTCACACAGCACACACTTTGGCATGGGATTCTGCCTCAAGTTATCTATATTTCCATTTAGGTACCAGAAGATGCTGGTACCTAAACCACAGATAGTGACATGGCTGACCTACTTTCCAGTACTGACCAATGAAGTAGGTTCTGGAATTTGGTAGATACTGTCCCACTTGTCCTGCCCAGCCTCCTGGGTTCAGCATGTGCTTGGTGACAGCAGAGCAGGAGTCCAGGGGCAGAGGAGCTATAGCAGCTTGATGGTTTCTATCAGTGGTTTCTCTGTCTGTAGTTGTGGAGTTGAAGTAGGTTCTGGCTGTTGTTGTCGCTGTAGGAAATTTCCTTCCTCAAACACACCAGGATTTTGGATACAACCACGCTACCACAATGGATGGGAATGCCAGGGGAGGAGCAAAGCAGTTCCACTGTTGGTACTGCAGAAGGGATGATCACATACTGGGGCAAAAGTTGAAGGGCAGCATCCCAGAGGGGCTGCTCTGCCACCTAAAATATGTGTTGCCTCTGCAAACAGATGCACAGGCAGCTACCCATCATCCAGACTTCATGTGCCTGCCTTGAAAAGGCAATTTCCTTCCCTGCAGCCTCTCCCGACACACAAACTGCTCCACCTCGGTAGCAAACGATGTGCATTGCACTGGCTAAATGGTGGGGATGGGATGGAAAACTGGTCTTGACAACTCCAGTCTGGGCACTTCCCTAGGATAATGTAGACACAGTCTGTCATCCTTTCCTCTCCTTGACAAAATCTTCACTTAAAAGTCACTTTCTCTCGAACCTTGGGATAAAGTAGAAATCCATCTTTATCCAGCCTTGTCTGCCCATCCAAATTTGATTCATAAAGACGGACACTTTTCCACATTAATTTTCAAGCTGTTCCAACAGATTAAGATTTAAAGTATGTCATTTATTAAAATAAACGAATTAATTCAAATTTGTCTCTTTTTTGGGTTTCCACATGTAGTAACTGAACTGCCTATGACTATGAAAGACAAAAAAATCTATCCTTTTTCTGACTAAAATATCTCAAACATCTAAGTCTCATGGTGAATTCTTAAAAGCTATTTGATTTTTCAACACTGCTACTCTTTTTTTCTTTAAGCTGTACACCCTGATGGCCCTATCCTCCTCTGATAAGTTGCAAAAAATGAAAGACAGATTGTTAAAAAGCAATAAAGGAGGAATTATGCAAAGAATAGAGATTACAGAATCACAGAACCAAAGAGAAAGTGAGGTTGGAAGGCACCTCTGGAGATCTCATCCACAATCTGAACTCAAGCTGGATCAACTAGCAGGTCTTCCAGGATCACGTCCATCTTGGTTTTGAGTATCTTTCAAGAATGAAGATGTTACAACATCTCTGGGTTGCCTCTTCCAGTGTTTGACAACTGTACAGTAAAGAATTTTTATTTTGCTTACACTTAAACAGAATTTCCTATATTTAAAGTTGTGCCCATGGCCTCCTGTCCTGGCATTGGACGTGACAGAGAAAAGTCTGTTTCTGTCTTTTTTGCTCCTCCCCAACAGGTATTTAAAAACATTGGTAAGATCCTCACTGAGCCTTCTCTCTCCAGGATGAACTGCTTCAGCTCTCCCATCCTCTTCTTGTGTGCCAGGTGCTTCTGGCCCTGAATGATCCTCACGGACGCCTTCCTTAGTCATACTTCAGTATATCTCCCCTCTGCTGGGGAGCCCTGATGTGGACCCAGCACTCCAGATGTGCCTCACCAGGGCTGAGCAGAGACGAGCTGAGCTTCCCTTGACCTTGTGGAAACATTCTTCCCATCTCAGCCCAGGAAGCTTTGCTCTTTTTTACTGCAAGGGCGCATTGCTGGCTACAAACCTATTTGTACTCCATAAGGACTCCCAAGTCCTTCAGAGCTGCCTTCCAGCTGGTGGGTCCCCAGTGTGTACCGATACATGGCAGAATTCCTCCACAGAGGAAGGGCCTTGTTTTTTCCTTTGTTGAACCTTGTGAAATCCTTGTTAGTCCGTCTCTCCAGCCTGTTAAATTCCTCCTGAATGGCAACACAACTGACTGGTACATCAACCCCTCCTCTCTGTTTTGTATCTTCTGCAAACTCTGTCCCATTGTCCAGGTCATTTTTGAAGATGCTAAACAGTGCTGGATCCAGTATCAACCCCTGGATTGCTTCACTAGTGACTGGCCTCCAAGCTGGACTGTTTGCCTCTCTGGTCCACCTTACTGTCCATTTATCTAGTTCATATTTCATCAGTTTGTCTATGGGACCTTATGGGAGACAGTGTCAAAAGACTTTCATAAGCTGAGATAAACAGCATCCACTGCTCTCCCTTCATCCACCAAGGCAGTCATGTCATTCAAGAAGGCAATGAAGTTCGAAACATGCTGACCACTCCCAGTCATCTCTTTGTCCTTTATATATGTTTGGAAATGGTTTACAGGATTATTTGCTCTGTCACCTTTCCGAGTTCCAAGGCGAAGCTGACTGATCTGTGGTTCCTCGGATCCTCTTTCTTGACCTTCCTGAATATAAAAAGTGACATTTTCTTTTTTTCCGTCTCAGGAATGTCCCCTCATTTGACGTTGCAAAGTTTCTTAGCATATAAAATATCTTTGGAGTTAAAAAGATTTGTATGTCTGTAATTCTTTATAATCATTTCCACTGCTATTTACTTAATTTTTAATTAAAATAAAAGAAAATAAGATCAGAACAAACAGCTGTGCCTGTATAAATATTGTTCAGATAATAGCCCATCATGAAGAACTAAAAGGAGAGCTGCTTTTGTAGTGTGCTAAACATTTTTACTCTGTTGTTACTGGGGTCTGTTTAACAAGCTAATTTTAAAAAACCCTGAAGTTAGCATAACAACAACATAATTTTTTGACAGAACACAGTGATGAATAAAGTAATTTCTTGTCCCTCAGAGCTAGTATGTAATCAATGACAAATGAAACACAGGGGCAGGAACTGAAGGAGAACACTGAAAATCCCAAGTGCAGTTCAATTGTCTGCAATGCAGGGAAGTTTTTTAAGGTCATTATCCGCCTGATAGCAGCAGAGAACATTCCCTGGTACCTTTTATCAGGAAACAACTGAGCAACAACCACTTCAGCCTTAGAAATCCTAACAGGAGATAATCTAACTCAGAGACAGATCTTTCAAAAGGTAATCTTCTTTTATGTTATTTTCCTACTTGAAATCAAAGATAAAATGGATCAGACAAGACTGGCTGAAATGATTCAGAGGATGATGTATTTTAAAACAGGGATTTTTAAACTGTTGCAGAAACCCATAATATTCAGCATTCTCAATGTTTAGTGTTTTACAATAAGTATGTGCCCTTAGGATAGTTCTAAAATACTGTGCATTATTCATTGTTTGTCCAGGATAAAAACACTTGTTTTTCCTACTCTGAACAAAGGTTGTTCAGAAGGCACACTATATTATCAACAAAGGTAATCTCAGGACAACACATGAATAATGGAACAGAAAGTAAAGTTAGACACCTTCCTATCTGCATGAATCTATAAAAAGTACTTCAGTATGATAGATGGCGGTGATGGTGGACTGAATGTAGAAGTATGTCTCTGCATTCAAGCACACAGATGCCTTACATTATATATCAAAAAAGATTATCTTAATTCTAAAAAAACACTGCACCAAAACATATTAATGGCTTGGGCTGCTATCTCTTATTATTCTACTCATTAAAAATCAGTAATATCAACACTTTCTGAAAGGTCAAACAAGACGATTTCTTCATTGGTATGACTCCTATTTCAGTGTTATCTGTTCTCCAGCCTAAAAATGTACCAAAAAACTAGCACTGAAATACCCATCACATGCAAGATAAAATGCTGCAAAGCTGGTTGTGCACACTAGTTGAAAATTAGTGTGCACTAGTTGAAAAGGCATTTTTCATTTAATGCCTTTGCTTATAATTTGAAACTTATTAATAAAAGCAAAGGTGCAAGTAGTGCAAGTATTTCCTACAAGACACCCCTCCTTCCTTGAAAAAGGTAGGAACCCCAAAAAGTGTTCGGGGACTTTTCCCTGCACCTAAACCCAGAGTCTTAGGGACTGCAACCAGCCCTACACTTCCTGAAGCACAGTGTAATTGTAATGCTTGTAATGGTACTATTTCATAACCTCACTGCAAGTCAAGCCAGAAAACTAAAGAGTTCAATGTGAAAAAGGAAGATGCTCTACTCTTTCAAGGTTAAACATTTTTTTTTCAATGCTCCCTGCCATTTGCTGTCTTCTCTCCATCTGTGTTTCATTCCTCTATTATTTTTCAGCTCTGTTTTGTGTGCACTGATAATAACATCCTGTAACTGAATGAAATGATGCTTTTCAGAAGCTGACATTTTAGTTACTTTTGCTTTGTTTCTGCCACCACACAGAGAAAGGGGCAAGGGAATGACAATGGAGGAATTGGAGAGTAAATAATCTCATTTGTAAAGGTTCACCAAGCAGCACAGCACAAAGGAATTAACAAAATGTTCATGGCAGCTTTTTAGCCCTTTAATGACTTCTCTAACAAGTGGAAAGGCATCTCAAGAGAGGAGTTCACTTTTACTGGAGATATTTTTGCCCTTACTGATAGCACTATTAAAGGTAACAGCAGTCCTTGGATTTTATTTCCACATAACAATTAATGTCCCTTATACACTCCCAGAGCCCACACCTCTGTTTCAAGCGCCTCCACATTGACTGCCCTAAGCAAATCTACCATATACTCTTTCGGAGACCCTTTGGCACTAAAAACATGCCCCCAGGGTTTGTGGCATCAATTACAAGTCACTGCTGACCCTGGTCCTAACTCATATTTCCCCCATCATGTGCTGTGATGCCCTCATACAGTTCCAGGTAATGAGCTGCTCCTGCTGCAGTCTCTCAGCATCCACACTGACCCTGGTGGTCCATGCGTGACGCACCCATGAAACTGAGAAAAGGAAGAGAGGAGAGCTGGGTGCTTCAAACAGCTCCAGGCACTGGACAAAGCACCATCTGTCATCCTGCAATGACAGATGTGTAGAACAACCGAGGAATCATGCCACCAAAACTGACACCAGCCACAATTTTAGGATCTGGCATTTCTCTGTGCTTTGGGAGCATGGCCGAGGGTTATCCAAGTGCTACTAGGCAGGGAATTTATTCGCTAAGGAAGTGGCATAAGCAGTATAACGAGACTTCAGACAAGCTTTAATGTTTTTACATCAATCAGCAGCAGTTGGCTGAACAACAAGGACAGTTCACACCGTACCTATTCAAAGGGAGGCAGAGCTGTGACCGCAGCGTGACATCCCTGTGGACCTCCAGGGTTCAAGGTAGCTTTGCTACATCTGATCCCTCCCCACATGACTGTGCTGGCCAGAAAAGATCCAGCTACCCAGGAACTGCTTGCTGTCTTGCTTTTCAACACAAACAGTATTAAACTTAAACCATTGCAGGCATTTGAATTATGAAAAAATCAAGAGATGAGATGAAACTAAAGTTAAAATTTTTTTAAATGGCATATATAGATGAACCATATACAATCCGAATGCAAAAGAGTTTTTGAATGCTGCACTTATCAGTAGTTATTGTGATGGGAAAATGCATTAATGCCATAAATCTTAAAAATCACCCATATATGGCCACTCAGAATCCAATTCTCTTTTCACCCTAACAGCCACTGAGAGGATTGTCAGAGTAAAGTGCCCTTTGCCACATCAGAAAAACGTTCTCTGACACTTCTGTTACAAAATACTTACTAAAAGGGAAGGAGTCCCTCAGCTTCACTTTTCGATGCCGGATGATCCTTGATGACATACAGTTTCCCAGTTTCCTATACTTCAGATGTATAGGATGAAGTAGGAGCTGTGAGACTATGAAATCCAAAATGGACACAGACCCAAAAGTGTGGTTCCTGATGGCATAAGTGTTTTAACTGAAATATCCCTCACATTTCTGCTACCATTTCCCCTCTATGAATCAGTCTTGCACCTTGGGTAAGAAAGAAGACGAATAAAGAAATGTCCTCCTATTGCTGGCTACTGAAAAACTGGCCCTCAGCTCTCTAAAATCAGCTCCACTCAGCATGAGAGAAATGTTATCCCAGCACAGAAATATCCAAACAGAGCTGAGATCATACGCTGAATGAATCTCCACTGCTTCATACCTACAAAGAAGTCTGCAGTCTTCTTTGTGGGTATAAAACTCCTCTGCTCTGATTTCCTGGGATCTTTTAGTACCACTTGTTTACATCAGCTTTGGGCACATGGAAAAGATGGTAAACAGCATGGTGCTAACAAATAGCTTAAAAAGCATGAATATAAGAGATACATTTAATATTAAAATACTAAAAAAGAATTTTATCCTTCCTTCACGTTACTCTTCATCTGTAGATCTGAAAGCCATTACTAATGACTTTTTAAACAAAAAACTTTTTTTCAGTTCAATTGTTCACCTCTTATATCACAATTAAAACTGAGTATTCAAACAAGATCCTTGGAAACAGGATCTGTTTGAAAGCAAATATGTATTATAGTATATATCGTTTATCAGTATTAATAATTACATTTTCTAATGAAGACACAGCTACTAGAACTTTCCAAGTGCAGATACATACTCCCAGTCTTCTAATAAAGAACAAATCATTGAATACATAGTCCAACTCAAAAGCTTTAAAATAAAAGTTATGAAAATATTTAAGACAGGTTTCAAAGACTTCCCCAATAATGGCAAGAGGGAGAGAATCAGAAAAATAAAAGTGAGAAAACTCAGGCGTTGAAATAAAGGCAATTTAATAGGTAAAGCAAGAGCCTCATACACAAGCAAAGCAGAACAAGGAATTAATTCTCTGCTTCCCATGGGCAGGGAGATGTTGCATCATCTCCAGGAAAGCTGTCTCACTCACGTGTAGCAGCGGCTTGAGAAGACAAACGCCTCACTCCGAACATACCTCACTTCCCTCCATCTTTGTCCAGCTTTATATGCTGAGCATGACACGACGTGGTCTGGGATATCCCTTTGGTCAGCTGGGGTCAGCTGTCCCTGCTCTGTACCCTCCCAGCTCCTTGTGCACCCCCAGCCCATTGCTGGCAGGGTGGGGTGAGAGGCAGAAAAGACTTTTACCATGTGCAAGCCCCACTCAGCAACAACAAAAACATCCCCGTGTCATCAACACCATTTCCAGCACAAACCCACAACACAGTCCCATACCTGCTACGGTGAATAAAATTACCCCAATCCCAACCAAAACTAGCACACACATTGTCTTCCTTTCAAAAGAGTGTCTTATGACATTATTTTTACATGTCAATTTAGTAAGAGTATGGAAGTTTTTCATTTTACTTACATTACATTCAGCTTTTGAGAAATCATGGAATTATTTGTGAAGCTATCCTGAGCAAGCTGTTAATCTCCTCCTAATTTTTTAAACAATTAATTCAGGCTATTTAAAAAATCTTGTTTAAAAATCCATGTCCTTAGTCACTGTGGGTGGGCAGACCAAGTTCTTTAGAAAAGTGTATTCTGAACTAGGTCAGCATGTTTTGAGGTACATCTTGGTATCTCAAAGAAATACTGTTCCTGGTTTCAGAAAGCAGAAGCTGAGAAGAAATAAAATGGATTTAAAATGTGTGTCATTAGTACTTAACCTATTAATACTACTTAAAGTTATAGTGTTCCTAACAAACAGCCTATAATCTAATGTAATATAAAAATACTTTTAGTCTTATTATTCTGGTGTATATAAAAACCCCACACAATTAAATTTAGCTATTTAGGGTTTAGCTTGGAACTATCCAGAGTTTCTGAAACCACTGATTGAAATCAGTGTGATTTAGAATGGACCCATGCTTGATTTTCCTGAAAGCACTAAATTGACCATATTTATGTTTGGACCTTTTTGACACAGCCCTTGCTCTCAGAATACATAAAAAGTAGGAGTTTTACAATGCCAACACCATTAAACTACATATGAAATGTATTTGCCTAAGTTTACCCTGCAATTAGGAAGGCTTACGAATAATACAGAGTAGTAAATCTCTAAATTACTGATTCACTCAAAGCATCATCCTTATTCCACAGGTTTTCAGTGCCCAGAACTATTTCGTTGCACTACATGTTTGTGTGCTATTTTCAGTTTTGAAAAGCAACTATTTTGTGTACAGAAATCCTATATTCTTATTTTCATTTTGAGCTGTGAAATATTCCTTCAGTTGTTCAAAGAGCTAGTCTTGGCTTTTTGGTAGCAATAAGCCTAATCAATCTCAACAAAAAGTCATATTATGCAGCAAGGATGGCACCTGGCAGTATATACAGAAGCTCACTGACAGGTAAATGCAAAGAAACTTGGGCAGAAAGCAGCCAAATACTCAGGCTGGCACAAGAATCAGTATCTTATGACTTCATTAATCCAGAAGTGACCATATGAAATGTAATTACATACCTTCACTGGCTCCTTTAGGCAATGTGGTTCTGCACAGATCCATACTAACTGCTCATTAAATCCATGGCCCAGCACCTATTTTGGCCATACCCCTTTGAGCGAAGGGTAGCAGTGATAACCCCATTTTCTCTTTGTGAATTCCAGTTGTGAATTCTGGTTATACAAGCAGCTGACTTCATCATGATTTACCAAAGTGGAATGTCTTGCCCTTATTGCTTCCCTGCTCTTCTTTCTCTGCCCCTCTTCAGTGCCCGGCTATGTGGCCCCACTTCTTTTGTACTAGCTCTGGAAAACTCCCACAAATTAAATTCCAAATGAGTGTTAGGACTTCTAAAGCCTGGAAATGTGCACATGGAGAATTCTGCCAAGCAAGTCCTTGCCAGGAAGGTGGAAATTCAGGTGTCTAAACATAGGCATCTAGCGCCATTTGAGGAGCCTAAGTATGGTCCCTGGGAGAGCAGGCATCTCCACATGTCCCCATCCATACCTGCCAACCCCACACAAATGTCTTGGCTGCCCCAGGGCTTCTCAAAGGCCATCAGATGTATGTGCTAAAGTACATTAATCCCACCTAGAGTGTCTACCATGCAATTACGAACAACTTCCTTCAAGGAGGGTCTGTAATAAAAAAGGTAGCCATTGTTAAGTATTAATTTTATCCCATAAAAAAGCTTTAAAAAGCATGCTGCCCTAAATCTGTGTTTAAAGAACCCCAAAATTTTTATCTATTTAAGCACATTCAGAACTTCTTAGGTTTGTATTTCCTCTCAATAGACCTGAAAACTATGACTCCTTAACAAAGATTGCATTGCATAAGAAAACAGAGCCTTTGATAATAGCCAGCATTTATTTAGGATGGTGACACACTACACATTTATGTGAAATGAGCACAAGCAACAGAGAGCAGGAGATTATTATAGCCCTGTGCATCATATGGTAACTTCAGGTATAGAACTAATGACATCAGAAAGATAGCCTAGAAACTTCCGCTGCACATCCCCGTCTGAGGAATAAATGGGAATTTCTGACAATTTCTAAGGAAGCATATGCACTCCTGCCCATTTTTACCTGTTCGTAAAAGTTAAAACAATGTTTCTTGATTTGTACTGCTTCATCCTTGCACTTACAATCACTAGTTCACACTTAGCAAAGGTGAGATTCACCACTTTCTGTTTTATATTGAAAAGTACTGTATAAGGAGGTAAATCCTTTACATCAGAGGGATGTAGAAGAACAGGAGGCAGGAGGACATAGCGGGTTGTAGAATTGATTTTCACCCAGATAAATGAGAAACAAAAGCTACAACAGCTGCTGAAGCAGACCATATCAGATCTTCTCCACCCTTCCAGCCCAGAGGACTCCCCAGTGCAAAGCAAAATGTGGTGATCTCGTGCTCCGTGTTACAGCTCACCACGAGCATGGTGAGAGAAAAAGGCTGAAAAGACACAGGGCTGTGTCTTGCAAAGCACTTAAGTATTGTTATTTACTATTATGAAGAGCTGCCACTGTTATTAGATAAACCATAGAAAATAAGGCCAAAAGAGTTCAGATATACTCCATTTCCTTCTTCTTCCATGCAGTGACCTTTCTTGTACAAATTCCAGTTCAAGGGCACACATGCCCCTGATAAATGCAACCAACACATTTCAAAGCCATCAGGGGCTAAGGCTGAAGCCTGTCCACTTTATGCTACCTTTCCAACTTCGGCCTGTTTGTCCAACTGATTTATTGGGACAAGTGTTTTGCCCTCAGGTGAAAAGCCTCTCCTGCTTGTTGCTTCACTATTTAGTATACGGGCAAAACAGTTTCATCATTCATAATAAAACTGAAAAAAAAAGTAAGCCATGGGACAGCTGCTTAAGTCACCTGGATTCTAAGAATGGACATGAAAGCAAGGTCTAATTATATACTATTTTCTTTGTAGAGTTTCTGGAAATGTGGTGATGTTTCAGGCAGCAAAGAGAACTAGTTTTACATGAGCAGCACACACATATATACATTTCAACCACTTTTCCTCAAGTAGCCTCATCATGTCACCTCAGTCCTGTATTTTCTATTAAGATCTTTAATTCATTAAGAAGGTCTCACCTCCCACTTTGGAGAAGCTTTGTTTCCACTGATGTAACACCTATGAAAAGCAAGCAGTATATGCTGTGAAATGGGAGAAAGGCCTCTTACTGGCTATTTGACTCATTAAGCAATAATATCCAGCCAGCCCTTGCACTACTGAGACAGCAGAACATTTGATTTGAGACATAATAAGACTCAGAGACAGCATTTGTCTCTAGAATTTCAAAGAGCCCATGTGTTAACACATACTAGGCTTATTACCACTCTTGACAGTCTCCACGTGAGCATGAGAAGTCTTGCTTCTAAAATTCGGGTCTCCAGTGTCTCCAAAATCTTAACAAGTGCAAACACACTGGATTTGCGCGCCATTATCTTGGTCATGCTGCTACACACAAATCCAGTCAAGCAGACTAAAGTTAGATTTCCGCATGTCTTGTCCAAGGCACAGCTGTGTCATTCACCAGTGCAGATCAGGGAAGCAACGTACAGATGAAGCTGGTGTAGGGCATATTTAGTGAGCAACATCTTCTGTATGCTTTGTCAAATGTTCTAAAGTGGGGAAAATAATTTCCGTGCTTGGTCTAGTATTGTAATTCCTGTTAAACAACTATAAATGCTTCATTAAGGTTTATTTCCCAATCACCTGTGACCCTATTCAAAATTGCTCCAAATCAAACGATGCTATTAGAGAAATCATTTGTGCCAAGTGTTATAAATTATTGCCTTTTTGCACCCCTCCCCACCACTTTGCACTGGTAAAAATGACAAAGAGAGGCAAGCAGCCACTGAGAACTGCACTGAATGCTTGAGTCCTTTACGGGGGACAAGCAACTACAGTCTTATTTATTCAGACTTTGGCAACCAATTTCTACCTTTTGGCTCTCCTGCCAGAAAAATCAGTATAATTAGATGCAAGTGCACAGCAAACAGTTTGAGGAAGGTATCTGAAGGGTGTGTAGGCATCTGAAGGACAGTAAACGTGAGTACATGGAGATGCATTGCCTCGCTCCATGCACAGATGAAAGTCATTTTCAAAATGTATTTCCTCCATTATTCCCCAAGGATGGATCTCCACGTGGCATGTTTTGCAACTGGTGTTTTGCAGTCATCTAACTTACTCCCCTCCTCACTTCTGACAGATGCCAAAGTAGCTCCACCATCACCTCCCATTCAGTCTGTCCACCCTCAGCCCAACCAACAGAAACTGGCAGAGGTCAGTTCACACATCTCACACACCAGTAGCTGCCAGAGTCCTGCCTGACACCTCATTGTTGGAATAAGACACTCTTGGACAAAAGACTCTGCTAAGAAATGCAAACTTTTAAAAGGTAGATCCATTCCAGACACTGGAAACAACTGAGACCGTATTTAAGAATATAATTTCTATGCATTCCTGTGATCCTGGTCTTCAGTGAATGGATCTAAATTAAAATAAATGGATGAACTCTGCTTAGTACAAAATGATGTAATTGCAGATATTCACACTTTGCTTAAAAATAGTTCTCAATATCAGGAGACAAAGGAAATGTCAGTTCTTAGCACTAAAAACTTCCTCTTTTATCTCTGCTAATGTAGCATTTGCTATCTTAGGAAAAGGAATTTGAAAAATCACATATTTAACAGAACTTGTCACAACTGAGGAAAAAGTTGATCTTTGAGTGTTACCAAAGTGTAAGTAAATGTAATACAACAGCTGAAGAACACGTGTTCTCCGTACACTTCGAAAAAGCAGGCAGGAGTCAAGCAGAAAGGTGCATAATGTCCTGTCCCAGCATCATACCAAATCATCTGAATATGTTAATTTTGAAATTTTCTGAAGGTTTCCCATGTCCTTCATTGCTGATATTGTTCTCCAGTTGCATGAAATTGTCCTCCAATTGCATGAATTTAAGAAATGAGAAGAAGCAGAAAAATTGGATAAATAAAGTTGTGTTAGCTGCTCTGAGAGTTGCTCTCTCTCTTCCAAAATACAGTGTGACAATATTCTGCTCTCAGGTGTGTCAAAATGTCCACATTAGGAAAACTACTTGTTATTAATATAATCAAACCAATAAATTATCACTTGCAACTCCAAATGATTTTTCCAGACGTTCATTTCATGTATGTTTCCTTGTTTCCTTGGAAACTGAGAAATGAAGAAAGCAAATGAATCCAAACTGCTCTTGCGTATCACTCTGTCAGTGCACAAAATTCCTTCTCATTAAAAGTTGTGCTATAAAATTCCTGTTATGTGTAGCTTCCAAATATCTGTTAAGTCATCAAAATAGGCATCTTTAAGGCCAAATGATGCAGAGGTCAAATTTTTTAAAACCCAGCTTCCTACTCTAAAATATACTGAGCTTTAAAAATCTTCCACACAAATCGTGTGATCTTTACAAATGTGCAGGCCAGTTCATTAAATGACAGCCCAGGTCTCAGCCCTGCAGCCAGCAAGAATGCACACCTTGTGAGTAATCATTTCAGGCTGGAAATTCAGCCTTCAGCATCCTTGTAGTAACACAGGTATTCTAATTTGGTTGCAAGGGACTTAAATATTATTTACTGTTATGAAGAACGACCACTGTTATTAGATAACTCATGGAAAATAAGGCCAAAAGAGTCCAGATATTCTCCATTTCCTTCCTCTTCCATGCAGTGACCTTTCTTGCACAATTTCCAGTTCAATATTTCCTCCACATCAGCTTGACTCCTTTACAATGTCCTTCAATTTTCCACTTCATTCCCTGGTCCCTACATTCAGCAAACCAATACTTTTTCCCAGTGTACTCCCATAATATCTCCATCATTATCTTTCCCCACTGGTTTTCACGGGGGTGGGGACACTTGAGTGACACACAATAAATGCTGACCCTTTCCAATCACTGTCAAACACATCACAACTTGACTGTCTATTTCCTATTTTTGTCTGCTTCTAGTATTTGTCAAATATGGGGCACGGCGACATAGGATATAATGTATTTCACTTTTTGATAAAGTCAAGTATTTCAAAGAGTAATAGATAAATAAAGCATTATGTTGTCATAGCTCCCTCCTTCTACACCCAAAAGGGCAGATGGGATAGAATAGCCTTCTACAGGATGTCACTGGTTCTCAAAACTGTCTTCTACAAACACTAGAAAACCAGATTTTCTCTAACCCATGGCTTTAGGAGATATCCTAATTAAATATAATTACAAAATCTAGCTGCCCTGAAGACACAGGGGCTCACCCAGTCCTTTCTAAATCGCAATTTTCACTCTGTTCCACTTTTTCCCTTGAATGGTAGAAATTTTGTCCCAGCATTCACAATCATCATCAATCGCATAGTGGCTCAGCTGCATTGGTTAGTGTACTCTAGGGAATCAGCCAAGATTTAATTTATTGCCCTCTAGGAGATGAATATTGTGTAACCTTTAAATTAGGTTACTGTATAACCTTTAAATTCTTGGTTCCCAGTGGCTTTTGAAAGTCATGTGTAGAGGTTTAATTGGAGTTGTCATGCAACTTTACACCCCTACAAAATTCCAAGATGTTTTCCAAGAGCTTAGTCTCAACCTATAAGATGGCACAGCTTGCAAAGACATTGTAGGTGCTCAATGTAATGACAGTATTTCTCCTCAGAATGCCCTTCCTTTTCTAATGAATTGTTATAAAAGTCAAAATCTATAATGAAGATTCTGATTTTTCTTATAAAATAATCCCCAAGATACAGGTCTGGGTAGATGAGATGCCCCCAGACTGAGAGAAACAAGTGACATCATGTGCAGAGTAAAGGGATGCAATGAGGAATACAGTAAAGCTGCTTAATCAGGAAAAGGGACTGGAAAACATGAACCCACAGTAAGGGGAATATGGTTCTCAGGTACAGGTAGTTATATGCAGTTCTCCTACTGAACATCAAAGATCAGTTTTTAGGGAAGGCTGAAGCAGCTGGGTAGCTGATGGTATAGAAAACACTGTTACCCCCTCACTCTGAATGTTCCGACATCGACCCAGAACATTTAAGAGCTTGCACTGCAGAATGCCGAGAGCACTAAAAGGCAGGCGGAGGTCTATTACCCCACTCTCCCCTAATGGCTCTGTGCTGCCCGGCAGTAATGCACAGCACAGATGGTGTATGGATGATATAGAGACAATACCCAATTTTTCACCAGCCTGCGACATCCTTGTTGGATAAAGAATTACCATTCGTAATTACTGAGATTCACAATAATTTAGCTCCCACAGAGGTGACTAACTGTAATATAAATATGCTTTATAACAGACGACAAACTAACATGAGTCATATGTGGTCCAGTTTTAGCCTGGAATCAACCCTAAGTGATGTGGGGCTTATCTGACTATTTTGTTATTCTGTCCTTTTGTCTGCCAGTGCATGCCCCTCACATATTTTGAAGCATTTGCCAGTTTGACAAGTCAAGTGGAGAACTGGGATACTGTATAAAGACACTGCATTTTCTGAAATTTCATGAGAATTCAAAGAGCAGAAGAGACACCTCAATTAGTCTCTTGACTAACGTTGCCACTAAGTTCACAGTTTGACTTGAGCCTCTTACTAAATCGGAAAGAGTAATGACACATCTCTTGACTGGTGGCTCTGCATATGGATGTCAGCCCAGCATACAGGCAAGAGGAAAAAACTACAGGTGACTTCATCAGGAGGGAGATGCAGAGGACTCAGTGGAAATAAACAGGGAGAATGAACATCCCTCCCTCCCTAGGCAACCAGGCCTCATCAGCTATGCTGCTTAAGGAACAGCGTGTTCCTTGAAGGAAAAAGACACCAACCTGCTTTTATAAGCCTATCTGCCTAAAGCTGAGTAGAAATTGGTATATATCTTAGTATTTATAGCTGACAAACTTTTTACTTCCCAAGCAAACAAATTCACCTTTATAAGAACAACCTTCTCATACCTGTCTGTATTCCTACCGCTATTCCTTGTCTGTATTCCTACCGCTTACAAATGCTCTAAAAGCAACATGAATGGGTTTAAGACTTTCCTAGTTGACTCCTTTCACACACACTGTCACCTTTTAAGTTACCTGACACTGCAGACTTAAAACGCCATCCTTCACCATCCCCTCCGCGAGCAGATGATGGAGCGCTGTTCCCCCCGGGATGCCTCTCAACAGCGGCACCGCTTTCCTGCTCCTCCCGGTCACAGCGCAGAGCACTCACTGCAGCTCCTCTTCTTTTTTGGACTTCACTTAACCATTACCGCTTTATTTTAGACCCGTTCCCCAACCAGGACTTCAGTTTAAGACCTCCTTGCTGTCAGGTACTACCAGCACTGCCGTTTCCCTGAAAGTCCCCCATTTTACACCCTCTTTTCTATTTCGCACACCGAGCATCTCTCCTCACGAGCGGGGTTATCCGACCCGGCACGCTTACTGCGGAGAACGGCGCTGGGATCGTGTAACACAGAGGGAACCCGCCCGGCCTGCAGCCGCTCCCGGCGCTGCCAGCCGGGCTCCACAGCCCCACCGCCGGGCTCCTGCCACCTCCTCCCGAGAGAGCGGCGCGATCTCTGCCGGCTCTCCCGGGAAAGCTGCCTCGCTTTCCTGCCGCGACGCCCAGGTCGCTCCGTGTCTCCTCGAGGGGCAGAAGGCAGGCACACCCGCCATGCCCGCCCGCTCCCGGCACGGCACAGCCCGGCACGGCACAGCCCGGCCCACCGCCTCCCTCGCCTCTCGGGGCGTCCCGGCGGGGAGGAGCCCAGGGAGCTCCGGGCGGGGCGGTGCGATCTCGCCGCTGGCTGGGACTGCCCGGAGCCGCCTCCGCTGTCCCCATCTTGCCCCGCTCCCCCCGCGGCGGCGGTGGCAGGACCAGGTGAGAGCGGGGCGGTGCCCGGCTCCGCTGGAGGAGGGCCCGGCCGGTGGCGGCGGCTCCCGGTGGCGAAGGAGGGGCCGGGCGGAGGGAGGTCGGGCGGAGGGAGGCCGGGCTCAACTTGACAGGAGGGAGGGAGCGGGGGCAGGAGGCGCCGGTGGCTGCGCTCGCCGGGTGCGGGTGAGTGNCTCCGCTCCGGGGGCTCACGGCGGCGGCGTCTCTTCCCTCGCGGCGGCCCGGAGGAAAGTTTCGGGGATGCCGGTGAGGTGGGGGCTCCCCGTTTCCCTTCGCCTCCTCCTCGGAGCCCGCTCGCCAGCCGGCGGCCGCCCGCCTTGACGCCGCCGTCGCTTAGCGCCCGATCGCAGACAAAGCCGCCTCCCCACCTGCAGCCCCGGCCCCCTCCCCGCCCGAGGCGGCCCCGGGGACCGAGGACCGGGCCGGCTGCCCTGCCGGGAACGGGAGTGGGGAGCGACACTGGCCCGCCGAGCGCCAGCAAACTTATTTTTAGATGTGCTTCCCATCACAATGCGTCTTAAAAATAGCACGGTTCTTATTTAAGGAGTGGGAAAGAAACTGGTTCTGGAGGCCTCGTGGTGGGATTATTTTTTTTAAGCCTTTTTTTTTTAGAGAGAAAAAAAATGTTTCAGGGATATAGGCAACTGTGGGCCGGTTAATATCCACAGGTGCACACAGGATGCTTTTACTACGTCTTCATTAAGGTCATCCCTGAAGCATGTGAACAAAGGTACTCATGGCGTTGTCCCCTGCAGTGTGTCTTCCGTGTGAGGCGCGAGGTCTGATGTACGTGCACACCTGATTCATGCAATACTTCCTATAGGGCCACTCGAGCTTTTTGATCTGTCGTTTTCTGTCCTCTCACTCCTCTCGAAACGCCTGCAACATGTGGGTGATGCAGGCTAAAGGAGTGATAACATCCTGCGATGATCAGAGCTGTTTATGACTTTGTAAATTAATCTTTTGTATCTGTTTTAGCTACTGTATCTCAGCAGACTCTGGTGAGGGAACTGCCATAAAATAAATGGGTTTTATTGTGCCAAAGGTGTAATATTACATCATTTGTATCAATTATCTTGTCATGATTGCTCGCAAAACGGAGTTTTGGGTTTTATTTTAAAGCCACTGCAAATACTTGGGAGACTTGTGTAGAATGAAGTGTAAATGAAAATGGAAAAGTACACCTCCAGTAAGGAAAGGAACTTCAGGAAAAAAAGCACAGAATTGTAGAGTATCTTAAATTGCAAAGGACCTCTGGATGTCACACAAAGCAAGTCCAGTTGGGTAATGTTGCTCAGACTTTGTCCACGTGAGTTTTGAGTATTTCCAGGAATGGAGGTTGCGCAGTTGCTGTGATTATGGTGGTGCCAGTGTCTGACCACCTTTGGGGTGAATTTTTTTTTTTTTTTTTGTTAATCTCTTGTTAATTTCCTGTGTTGCAATTTGTTTATGTTTCTTCTTATCCTGTCACTGTGCACCTCATATCCATCCATGGGTGAACATAGTCATGTACATCTGTAGTTCTAGAAACTAGCAGAAGCCGTGCTAGTGTTTTGAGCCAAAGAACTGATTATTTCATGATGTCATTTTAAGTATAATAGCTAGATTTTATTCTTATAAATTGGAAATTTATTAATCCCAAACATTAACATTTCCTATTCATCTGAATGTGGTTAATAGCAGATTAGCATAATAATTTGAAATGCATAAACACCTGATGAAGACTGGTGATGTTTCCCTTAAATAAATGTCTCAAATAGTTTATCCATCTCTGTCCATTGGCCTTGTGTTCCTTAATCTGAATTTGAGATAGTTTGCTCCCAACTTTTGCTAGAGTCCTCTCAGCATCAACAGTGTCATATATAGTCTCTTAGAATGACAGAGTCTACTCATTTTAATAGAAGGAAAGCTTTTTGGCTTTAGTCTTGAAATAGATTTTTGTTGGGAAGGGCTGTGCCTTGAACAGTACTGTACAACCTGTCATTACTGAGAAGTTGCCTTTGTACTATATAGGCGTTGTTTAATGCTCTGGAGTTGGTTGGTATTTATGATGCTGTTGATGTGGTAAATGATGTGGACACCTTTTTTTTGTCCAGCAGGAAAATAAAAAAAAAAGCTTCTGGGCTGTGCAGAATAAAAAATCTGGACATTTTCCACCATGGCGTAAGGCTGTCAAAATTATTTGTTTCTTAATTTGAATAAATTCTTGGATGTTGCTGATAATACCTCAAAAGCAGGGGAGTATATTTGTAATGTGATTTATAGCATGTCACTTCTGGATGTGTCTGGGTAGAATTTAAAAACATTAGTATGATGCTGCTTAATAGCAAATTCTTCTGAATAACTCATGCTTTCCATTAGAGCCGTATCAAATAATTTATTAGAAGCCGTTTGAATGACTGGCTGCACTGAATTTGATGATATTTAGAATCAGTTGATAAATAATTTAACTTACGTTTCCAGATAGCAGCTGCCTTTTTATAATGACAGGAACACCTGACGGGTCCACTCTTTGGCTTGTATTAATTGTAGTGAGCTTCCACTCAGGAAGAAATCAAATCTATGGGTTGGTTTTTTTGTGGTGTTGTTTTTCATTATTTTATTTAGTCCTGTAATGACTGTGTGAGTCTTAGATACTCTGTACATTTATAAATCTCTTCTGCAAGTTTATTAAATGCTAGATTATGTATTCAAGATTTTAAATTTTATCACTACTAATATTTTAGGTCTTTTAAAATGGTATTTTCTGTTTCAAAAGTAGACTGCTTAGTCTGTTTATATTTTTCCCAGCCTGTATTAATCTCCTGCTAGCATGTAATTATGGTAAAGTAAATAAATAAATGACATATTATACTTCCACAAAATAAAACATTTTTCGACAGTATAAAGGCCGTATTTTATTTGACAGTATTTGAGGGAGATTTGCATAGTTGGAAAAACAGTTTATCTTGGACTGTTAAAATTAAAGTCTTGGAAGAGGTGATCATTAGGATAGCAGTGATTCATATAATAAATTTCAGTCTGAATTTAGTCAACAGCATAAAACTGGGAATGCTCGTTAGACTCACAAATGGTTTGATTACTGTAATGCGTACAGAAAGGCTGTCAGTAGCTTTAACTTTATTGTTATAGGACAGAATTTCATAATGCAGCTCATATGCTTTCAGTTTTATGGCCTGGAGGACTCAATGTTGGAACGGCCGTGCTAAATTAAACCTGGGGTCTGTGACAATGACTAATAAAACATGCTTCAGAGGGAATTGTGAGAACAAATGTGAGGTAATTTGCATCCCATGCTCAAGGTGAATCTGACGCTTTGTAGTTTGGAATTGGCTTAAAACCTGAATAATGTTTAATAGCCTCTTCAGATGCTATTATGCATAATTATGATAATTTTGGACATACTTGTTGCTGATATAAGTAACCAGTCTAGATCTGTGGCTAATCTGGGGGGCAGATAGTTTATGCTGGTGTTTTATTTGCTCGCTTGTTGCCAGACTGTTTCCAGACTCAGGCCAAATTCACTTAATATTTTCCACCAGATTCAATGATTGGTGCTAATGGGACATTTGGGAAAAAGAGGTTCTTCTGCCCACAAAGTTTATCGCTTGAACTACGTTGGTGACAACACTTGTATGGGTGTGAAACCTGCCCAGTTGCAGATTGCTTTTCTGTTTGTGTTGGAGCATGGTCTGGAACAGAAACTGTTTTTCAGAGAATCCCATTATCACTGGTTTGTAGGAAGGTCTGGGGTGTGTATCTCTCAGCTTCTCTTGCAGAATTGACATAGAGACTGTGCCTGTACTTGCTAATTAGGTCTTTTATTTTGGAGTTGGAAAACTTGTGAGGTTTGTGTTCCAACAGCTGTCCCAGTGAGTGTTCAAGTATTTTACATATAAACAGCATCTACAAAAAAGCCTGAAATTACCCTGATACATACTTACTTGAGTCTCCTGAGCTATGGGCTTGACTTAAAAGTGAGGGTAAAAAACCATTTTTATAGTACAGTCTGTTCCTGAATATTGCTTAATTCCTTTATGATATCATCTAGAATGTAGGATGCTTATCATCTCTCATTTATTCTAAGCAATTGCTCCTGAATACTGTTATATTCTTGATGTTGATGGCTTCTGGTAAGAATAAGTTATGCACTGTATGAGTATGTATTTATGAACTTGCCATTGTGTGGTGTAATGGCACCAGTCAGTATTATTCAGTGAATACCTGTGAGTCTAAGTATAAATTTCATTATGTTATTGATTAGGAATTTTTTCTGACTTTTCTGAACTTTATAGATTTCACGTGCAGCCTCATGGAGGGTTTTGAAACGGTGAAATTCCACAGTTCCTACCACGAGCTTCTGACAGGCTCCATCCTATGTTTCAGGACTTACATGTTTGAACTTTGATTGACATTGCAGATAGTGCTGTTCCAAATCCGTGTTCCCTCAGCTTCTGTGTGTGGTGGATGGCTTTACATTTCTCTTTTCCATGAAGAAACCCATGATTTGCATATATACACCAAACTGGCCCTGAAAGGAGTGCTGTTGCTCCTGCTTGGGGGTTACCTTTCCTAGACTAGAAGTCAGTAGGCTGCTGTGTTAATCCCATGACAACTCCACCAGTTTAAGTGATCGGTCACTAATATTTGTAGTAATGTACGATCCAAACCCGTTTTTCACAAAATGCTTTGTGTTTGCAACACGACCACACATTCTGTTCTCATCAGTGCTGGCATCACTGCTGCAAGCACGAGACTGCTATAGATGGCAGTGTCAGGCTGGAGAAACGATGGGAGAATTTCTGGTGACTACAGTCACAGGAGGTGAGAACTAAATTTAAAACCTGGATTTCTGTCCCTGGTAACTGAAGTTTCTTTCCCAAAATAGCATTGGTAAAAACCATAGCATTCATTGACTGTTTGTTGTATTATCCATGTCAACCAAGAAATGTCCTTAAATGCTTTAGGCACATGTCTAAAAGGAGGGTTAAAATTGTAGTAGGTGTTTACTGTCATACTTAAGACTTAATTGTTGGAAATTTGTACTTCAGAAAAAAAGGTTCTCAGAAACCTCTTACCATATTTTTAAATGAGCTGTAACAAAATGTGATATTGCAAATGGTATTACTAATGTCTATAAAATACTAGCCCATGCTTCATGGTAGAGCTTCTTGTTTTCTTTTGGTTACGTAAGAGCACAGGTAATTAGACTGCTTTGAAAGGAGTTTAAATACAAGTGTCAGTCATCATTGTAAATGACTGATTGTTAGGATGTGGATTTATTTTATTCTTTGCATCATAATGTGTGGTTTGTCTTGGAGCAACAATTGCAAAACTTTCATACCAGGCCATGACAGAGCATACAAATTTGGCATGGGATTCCGAACTGGAGCCCCTCACTGGAGTAGGATTGGAACTTCTCAGGATGCCCCATATGTAAGAGAGTGGAAGACATTCAGCAGTGCTATAGGATATTGCTGTCTTCTGAGTTAAATAATAGGTGTGTTCTTATTTAGAAAGAAATTCGTTTTCAAAGATAGGCTCTTTGCACAATAGATCACTGAAAAAGAATCTTTATCTCAACTTCTGGAAGGCTTTATTTGGAAACAGAACACCTCTATTCATTCACTGCAGGACTTTCACTCATTTTATGTGTACTTGACAAGCTGTATAAAAACAATGCAGTGATGTTTGGGTTCGGTTTTTTTAACTTGCTGAAAACAGCTACTACATCCTTAACATTTTCTTTCAGATGTCTTTACTAAAAATCTAATTCCATGCAAAAGCAAAAATATTTTGAATAGATGCTATTGTTCTTTGGAAAAAGTACTGCACACTTGTGTACTTAGTGTAAGGAAGATACAAACTGGTGCTTTCAGAAAGCAAGCTAAATTTCTCCTATGGTAGAAACAGGCTTACTTGTTGAGACTGACAACCTTAGTGTTGCTGGGCAAGAGCATGACTTTAACCTCTGTGCATGTGAAGAAATACCACAAATGATGCTGTAGTTAGTGTTGGCACTGAGGGTGAAATGACAGACTACAGGTAACATAATTGGTTTTAATTGTACTATAGCTGCGTAGACTTTTCCGAAGTTGGTGATTCCATCCACTGTTGTTTAAAAGGCAGTTTTAACAGACTTCACAGAATTCATCACTCTCACTTTTGTTTTCTTTTTCCCCACAGCACGATGAGCTTTGAAATTAGTTAGGAGGAAAGCTGTATGCTTAGCATTTATTCAGAAATTACTGAATGGATTTGGTTAGTCTATAGATGCACTTTCAACTTGGCTATTATTAAATTAATATTTTCAGTATCTTAAAATTCTTCATCTTATATACATAAAAAATTGTATGCATTGCCTGTTAGGGATATTTGTAGCAACAGGTGTTCTGAGAGAGGGATTGTTTTGGCTATTAGTAGTTTCATTAGATGGCCTCTATTAGAAGATTGAAGATTAAAAATAAGATAACATGGTTCGCAACTTTCGTATTATATTTGCCTGTTTCTTTTGTCTCCTGATTAAACATGATCACCATTAACAGCAAGCATGCCCTCCTGTGAAGTCTGGAGTTAGTAAAGCTCATTTTCTTATGAATTTGTATCTTATGGTTCCTCTGATGGTTATGATCAATTTTTTTATTCTGTTGAAGGCATGGTAAGATTTCTCTCCATGTGGACTCTGCTAATGTGTAATACGATGTGAATCCATACTCCAGCCTTCATCTCATTCCGGGTGTCTACTGGAGCTGTTTGTCAGAAGCTTGTTCTTCACTTGGCCATCTGTTTCTGTAAAGAATGTAGCAATTTAACTACCTTAGAGGCTGCTATCCTGTCAAAAATCAGTAATATCTGTCAAGTGGTTCAAAACTATTGGGAGGGGAAGAGAAAGATGTTCAAAGACCTCGTGATCACATAAGCTTCTTAGCTTTAGCAAAGCAGACCTGAAATCTGTATTTTAATTATTCTGCAGCACTTGGGATTTTGATGCTTTCCTTAAAGAGATATATCCCCAAAAAGAAGTAACTTGTGTATGAAAAGTTTAAAACATGTGCTGAAACTGGATAATATTTCTTGTAATGCCTAGTGTCAATAGGACACTTCTAAAAATAATGGCTTATTTTTAATAAATGCCAGACCCACTTTTTTTTCCCCCTGTAAATTCTAAGATTTCATGGATATCTTGTAAGCAGTAATAGCTACAATTCATTCAGGCAAGACATTTTGTTGAATGTTTATTTTACTTAATATCCTTTACTTGATATCCTTAATATCCTGAATGTCTGTAAGAGTTTATACAAGGAGTGAGAGTCACATGTAGGATTGGGTCACCTGTAAAGAAGAGTAGCTTTAACATACGCTGTAAATATAAGGCTCCTGCTTCCCCTACTAGAAATACTTGTGGAGTCACATACTCCAACCCGATGTTTGACTCAGTTTAAGCAGGGGTGGTTTTTATGATGTGTTGTTGCAGTGTCATTTAGCAATCCTGTCTGGAAGTCATATTACAAAGTCATCTTGAAATTAATCCATACCATACAAATAGGAAGTTGTCCCATAACAAGTTAAAATCAATATCTTGCTTTTTTAATTGCAGGAAGAAGAATAGAAAACTGTTTTCTGTCAATAACAATCAATCACAGTTAAGCCTTGCAGGACTCTGAAGTGTGCTATTGGTATTGACATGCTGTATATTCTCAGGAGTTGTCTTACTGTAAAAACAGGAGATGAGAAGTCAAACCCCGAAGAGGGAGATAAAAAGAAAAGCAAAGATTGCAAAAATAAGTGTTGTTTTTAATTTAAGGAAACTTGATAGATTGATAGTAAGGCATTGTAAGGGTGAGATTGGACAGAGATGGGATGAATGAAGAGCATAATAAAGAATGAAGGGGAAGAAATTACCATTTATGGGAAAAGAAATGAGGGCAGGTAAAGCCTTTTGAAAATCACTGGTGTCCCAGTCCAAGTACAGCATATAACTGAATATACTCATTTGAATACATTCTTCAAAAGGATCTGCATTATCCTTACATTCATGTCAAGCTGACTTTTTGAATAGCTTCTTAGATTTCATTGCACGATTTGTTAGCTGTAACTAATTTGCTAGCTGTAAATCATCTAGGCCTGAATCTTCACTTCTCAAAGTTTGTCTCGTAAAAAGAAAAAGTAAAAAAAAAAATTTAAGTCAGGGCAGGCAGTGTCAGAACCACGTGAGAATTTTGTATGGCTGATTTTTCCTGTTTAGGAACAGTGCTAGAAGGCTTAAACAACAAGGACTTTCTGTCACCACATAGGCTTAATAATGCTGCAGTGGTATTTCTTCCCCAGTCTAAGCATGGCAAGCAAAATGACTATGGCCATTTACAGTAGTCTGATTAGAACACAGGCAGGTGCCCTTCAGAACAAAAATTATTATTTTATTTTGCTCTTGCGGTTCCTAAAATGCTTACTAATGTCATCTCAGAAGGTAAAAATACACAATTTGTTTTCATTCTTTGTACACATAGTGTATCTTGTTGGAAAACGCTGCTATAATGCAATCATAAAAGGGTGAGAGAACAGCTGCCTGCATATGTAGCCCTGACTCTTGTCTTGGGTCAGACTGAACATTTCTGAAAGAGGGAGAGAAGGTCAGTCACCCTCAAGGAAGCTATGATCCAACTGGAGCAGCTTCTGAGGTGTAACGAGGAGGAAGGAGCGAGCAAGTCAGAAGGTGCAGTGCTGGTAAAGTCTGGGAGATGGAGAAGAATGGGTCTGCCTCCAGGTGAAGTCAGTCCTCAGTGGCTAGGTCTGCACTGCTACGTCCGCAGGTCTGGACCTGGACACGTTGCTAAGCTGAGCTCAGCCTGAAGCAGCTCTGTTGTACAGGGAATGAATCCAGATCCGAGGACAAGCTGAGTGGTGAACAGTATAAGGAGCTGGGGTTTGGTGCTCAGGATGGCTTCTTGTCCTGCCTTTTGTTCTCTGGTAAAAGATTTTTAGGGAACTAAAGCTGTATATAGGCTTATGGAAATACCAGATTCTTAGTGATGTTATTTAGAACAAGTTGTTCTAAATTATTTATTAGTCCTTGCAGGAGACTTCATGGATATTCTTTGCCTGAGGAAGTGGCTGAAGATTGCTGGGCTAGAAATAAGGTCCAGAGGAAGGCATATTTCCCACAGGGGCATAGTTATGGGTTAGATTTGGTTTTGAGCTTTTTTTAATAGTGTTAACTGGCAACAAACCAGCTTTAATTCTTGTTGTGCACAGTTACATTGCTTAAGGTTCCTATTTTTTGTATTTTAGTTAAATACAACTTCAGAGCCCAAAAGCTATGGTCTAGGGGGTTCTTTTCTTCTTACTTTCTCTCTGGTTTAGGGGGGATGGGAAAGCAAGACTGTTTTCATCTGAATTCTGCATTAGGTTTCAGCTGCAAATGCTAATTCAATTTACACAAATAAGAAGCCGAAAGGAACAGTCAAGAACATATTCTTATCTCTGACAGATTGCACAGTGCACAAAGTTCTTTGTAAATACAGGTATTTAATATGATGACATGATTAATTTTTGCCAGCTTTCCACTGAATTTTTTGAGTGAATTTACAATTTAAATTTATAAGCATATTTAAAGAGTGGCAGGGGGGTTAATGCATTTATTATAAAAAATGGAAAAGACTAACATTTCCTTAGTTTGTACAAAGTTATCAGTGGAGAGAAACACTGGAAAGCGAAGGTTGCTGTAGCTGGCTATTTTTCATTGTCTTTAGAGTGATTTCTGTGCTTTCCTTTTCCTATCGCTACTTTCTTTCTTCTGCTTTGTAAGTATTGCTGTGGAGCCTTTCTTCCCTTAATAATTCTGGTCTAGTAATTCACATGCTAATACCTAGCTTTGAGGTATATAGTAACAGGATCTACAGTCCCACTATTCACAAATGGGTCTCCATTCTTTGAACAATCTGATTATGTTTCCTATCCCTTGGGAGGATCCGCGGTGCTGTCTCCAGGACTCTAGAACAATTTGTGACTGATGAAAATCTTGTGGTCCTTAGGCCAGTGAAGCCACCTGAGAAGGAGCAGTATTCAAATGATATCTGAAGCATTCTGTAATATTATTACTCTCCTTCTCATTTCTGCTGCTATTAAAAAGTGAGGGAAAGGAGGAAATGGCCAATCTGGTTGTGTGTTGTTTTCAAAGATTTGCATAAATCACAGAGGTGGTTTGTTGTTTCTTTTCCCCTTTGGGAGATGGGGAAGAATAGATATATCCTTAATATGCTGTGTAAGCCATAGCTGAGCATTGCTGTGGCAGGTAGTTCTTTGTATACTGTTTGTGTTATTATTACAGTAGTAGTTAGAGTAGATTAGATTAGCATTTTGTTCTCATAATAAAAACTGTGTTTGAAAAAGAGTGCAAAAGGCAATAGTTAAACTGCTACCTATTGACTGAGTACTGTGATGGGTGAAAAGTTAATATCAATATGCTTGAGGATGGCAGGTTACTTTACTTAGTGGAAGTTACAGAAGATTCTGAATAAGTTTGTGTTGTGTGAAATTCAGTGTTGACATGTATTAGGTTCTACTTTGTTGACAAAGGGAATAAAATAAAATACATATACATCACTGGGACATCAGAGTAAATATTCCTCTGTGTTGATGGCTTGATAGATAAGCCAGGCCCTGCAATTCTTTTTTTCCTGACCCAACCAGTTGTGAGCAAAGACATGGGTATCTCTGTTTACGTGAAGCCATTTGGAGTCAAGAGAGTAGAAATTGAAGTTGGAGATGGGCAGCAATGATAAATAGGCTTTGGAAAACCTTCCATATAAAGCAAGATTGAGAAGATTGGCACTTTTCAACTTTTTCCACTTAGAACTATATGTGGAATACTAGCCTTTATGAGTAGAGGGAATTGTCTGTTCTGTCTATCCTTTTTGATGAAAGACTAAAATCTGTGTAATAAACTAAAAAAATTTCAAGTATGCAAGAACTTCTTTTTAGATGGTATGTCATTAGTTTATGTAATTAACTGACAAAAATATCCGAGCAGTGAGAAGATGCTCTTATTTCTACAACAAAAGACTACATGCTTAAATGTAATATATGCATATAATATATAAATTATTTCAGTATTCTTTAAGTCCTTTCCTCTGTAAATCCTTGCACTTCAAAATATAAGCAAACTAGTTGGAGCAACTAGAGAGACGCTTCCCCAATCCAGAATTGTCTGCTGACGAATTTCTTGCACCTTCTGTCAAACCATCTGCTACAGGCTAATGAACAGACAGTGTGCTGGATTAGATGTAGCACTTTTATGAGCTATTTTGATAGCTCCTGTGTTCCTTCCAGTGGGAACTCTGTGATTTATGAAGCTTAGAGTTAAATTTTTGAGGGCAGGGATGGGCAAAGTGTTCTTTCTATGAGCTTCCTCACTGCAGGATGCTGTTGACAGAGGGGAGTGACAAACCCGCATCACTGGTTTTGAAGCATGTTTCAATGTTTCCTTATAAACCTTAATTTAGCAAAATAACATCTCGGTAACCTGTGTCACATGCCCATGGGAAGTAATGACTGAATTGAGAGGACTGCAGAGTTGTGCCCCATCTTCATAATTCCCAGCACCAAACATCACTCCATAGTACAAAGCAGATACCAGAGCTGGAGCAACAGCCCAGCTACAACAAATATCAGCTTCATTTTAGACCTCTGTCTCTGAGGAATCACCACCGTGACCTCTTAGAGTTTCTTCGTGCTGTGTCTCTGGGCAAGATACCACAGTATGTGAGCTAACACTGGCAGGCAGTGCAATAACCACAAATTTGCAGCTAGTAATCTAGCTGTAATCTAATAATCCCTTATTAACTGAGGGATCCCCCAGCAATACCCAGGCAGAAGCACACAAGCAGAAATGCCGGCACTGTTAAGTTTGGTCCGGTGCTAGAGAATCACTGGCCTGCTGTTCACAAAGGTTTATCAAGGGCTATTCCAGCTGCAAGGTCATTTGAGTGATTTACAGTCCTTCTCACCAGTCTTTGACTTTTTAACACATTCCTCCCAGCACACACAAGTATTTTTTCCAGTAGCATTCACAGATCTTGTGTTTGAAGCTCTCCATATGCAGCCTAGCACAGAAAGTATTAATTTATTGTATTAATTCCAGCATATGCCCTTTTGAAGTGTTCTTAGATATATGCTTCATAGATGTATTTGTGAGGGATCCAGTTTTGCTTTGTAAGTCAATCATCCCTGCATTTGTCAGGATTTTAAAAAGGGTAATGATGCTGTTTGGTCACTCTTTAGTGATTCCTATGATTACTGTTGAAGTAGGAGCTGCTCATAAACATCAAAGATCCAGTACAACAACAGTAGGTGGAAGTGACTGGCATTACCATCACAGCTGTCAGTGCTGCTGGTGGGTTTCCAGTCTCTAGACCTGCTCATGATCAAAGCAGAAGCACATCACTGAACACAGGTGGGCTGCTCTAATGACAAAGGAGCAGTGAGCCAAAGGATGTTCTTCCTACCATGTGGTAGCTGCAGAAAGAACATCCTTTTTGCCTGCTAAACCAGCCTTACAAGCTGCTGGACTGAATCTGTGTTGGCCTGTCAAGAGTTCTTGCTGGAATCTTTTGCCATAAACATTTGCTCTTGATACAATAATATTTGGCTCATCCTTACTCGTATTTTGCATAATTTTTTGTTGATCAATCTATTTTGTAGATCAACAATGCAATTTCTTTCTTTTGTACAATTGTTGTTTTTCATAAAGGGTTGAGGAGTGAGCATGCCCAGGTGTTCCTCAGCACCACGGGTGCTTCTTTGCTAGCTGCAATTCTGATGGCTTAAAATTTGTGCTAAATCAACTATGACTTGTCAGTGATGCCACTGCAAGAAGATCCACGAAGTGAAAAACCGTCATGGTTGTATTGGAACAGCCTGTGCGTTGTGCCCGCGTGCATTGTGTTAATAACCAGTCATTGGAGCTAATTGATTTTTTTGCCCAATCTGGTATTTAACCCATTATCTCTGATGTATTTAATGAACTCTCCTCATACAGTAAGTTGTATGTAGATAGTGCACAAATCAAAAAAAGCACTGTGGGTGTGACCGATAGATCAACCTGTTTCAGTCCATGTTTTCTGTCCTGGCATAACTTGAGTGACTTCATGTTTTCAGTTTGCCTACTTTCAATAAACTGACCAGCTTAGTTTACATAACTGTCAAAGAGGGCAAAAGTCATTGCAGTTCATTTGTCATTCCTCATCTCCCCCAGCTGTGCATAAATCCATGGAAGTTAAAAGTAGATTTGGGGACTTTCTGTAGTTAACGTTACTGGATCTCCATTTCATACTTGAAAAGGCTCTGACATCTCTGTGCAAATACTTATTTTTATTCTTTTATATGTAGGGATGTCAATTAAACTCAGAAGCTAAAGCTGCTAATCATAGGCATTCTGGTGACCAACTAGGGCATAATATTGTGTAATGCAATTCTGTAGGGAGTCTTCCTAATTTTTTCTCAAGATATAGCTAAATGCGCTAAGACTGATGTGTTAAAATTCCTTTTTTTTCTCTCTCTCTCTCTGCTTGTTTATTTACCAGCTGATGTGCTTTAAAACCATTGTTGTTTCCTGAAGCATATTCAAATTTCTTCAGTATTTTGGGGGCAGGGAAGAGATTTAAGGGTCTGTCTCTTAGTTTTATTTGTCCCAAGCAAGACCGTGAAAGGGTAACTAATTTCACCCATGTGAGATTTGTATCCTCCCCAGCAGACACCTGCAGCATCTCAAGCAGCACTGGACATTTGTGTGTATGAAACTAAATCAAGACCCTAATGCCATATAAGAGGCATAAAACTGTTACCATATCCCAGAGCTACAATATCTTAATAATTTCTGACATATGTCCTCATAAATGCCTTGAGGAAAAATACTAAGGTCAGGAATTTTATGGCATTTGATGCTCTTAATGAGACAAGGAGCATCATTTAATAAACTTTTAAGATGTGGGCTGCTGTACTGTAACTCTCTTAAATTTGTCTGTATCCTTGCTGCTGCTGGAAGGAGCAATCCTGCTCAACATCACTGAGTGCATTAAACTTTAATAGCAATTTGGACCGGGTCCAGTTATCATGACAAGTAATCTTTTAGATCAACATCATCTTAAAATTTGGAGTGTAGTCGTATCTATTTTTGAATAGATAGTGTTGCTATTTTTAATTAAGTTTGAACTATTTTATTTTGATTTAATTGCCACTTAATCCTATCAGTCATAACCAGAATGTACTGCATCCCATCACTGTCTGCCCTTTTCTTTTCTAAAAGATCTGAAAACTCAATTAAGTTTTAATAAGTGTGTATAGTGCAGATTGTGGTGGGTGTGTTGTTAATCTTTTTTTTTTTTTTTAAGATTGAAAATAAATCCACTCTAGCTTGCCTTATATGACCTCACACTTCTGAATATCAGCTGTGGAATATTGCTCTACAATTTAAACCAAAAAAATCCCAATAGTAAGTCTTCATCGTCAGGCTACATATGATTCAGAAAGCCCTGTGGATTTTGCTGATGGTCAGATGGAAAACTAGGTTAAATAGGAAAATAACCCTTTCCAGCATAGCCTTGTTTAATATTTATCCTAGAAGTTTTATTACTTAAACAAAGACATTATTGAGACTTGGTGGTCAGAGTGAAAGATAACAAACATAGCATTTTTTACATGACAATGTCAAAATAGCTAAGTTTGTCCAAGACAAGATTTTCAAATAGCAATTTAGTTTAGTTGCTGTTACTTGAAATAAACATTTTCTTCTCTAAAGAAGTATTTTCCATATTTTTTAATAAACTCTTAAGTTTCAAGCCAAGCTTAACAATAAGGTCTCATTTGAGGATGCTGATCATTTTCAGTACTTCCAGTAGAAATTCTTTAGTATTATCATTTCCTATGGTTAGGCTTTTATTAAAAAATCCTGCTTATTTGCATGAATAGTTACTTTACCATTATAATTGAATTAGGAAGTATAAGTTGTGTAGGTAGGCTTGTACATTTCTCCTTTTGGATCAAAGTTAGAACAGGAGTCTAAACAATTTCAAGTTCAAGTTCTGAAACCTTATTGTCTTGGGTTTGTGCAACCTGTTTGCTGAGTGAGCTTGCTGTCTGTGAGACCACCTCTTCAAAGTCTTGTAGTCACAGCAAATTGTGCTGTGATCCGAGAGTACTGCGCTTCATTGCTGGGCTTGTGATCCACATTTCTCAGTAGTGTAAATTGCATGGTAAGAAATGGCTCATAAATGTCATTTGGTGCACGAGCTATATAGTGTATGAATGAGGAGATTGAATCAAGAGCGTAAGTTTTGCCTTGTGTATGGTCAGGATCATGCAGTTCCTTGGCAAGCTCTGAGGAGATCACTGAAAATTAGTGACTTAGTGTTTAAACAGGAGTAAGGAAGCTGAAGCAGGAGAAGTTTACAGTGTGTATCAGCTCAGCTGAACTGCAAGCGTAATCCCAGGGCCCTCTGTTGCTGGTGGAGCAGCTTCTGCTCTCTGAAAGATGTGCAATGTAGTGGTTTATATCCACATGTGGAGCATTATGGTTGACTGTATTGTGATTGTGTGCATCACTGAGGCTGGCTCAAAATATGGAGATGTGGTGACCTTGTCATTGATGCATAGGAAAAAGTATTTTAAAAAACACAACTACATGTATTTTTCAGTGGTATTTTGAGTCTTCCCCTCACAGCCCCAGTTTAAATATTGGTCGTGATGTTCTATGGTATGGAATACCTCTTTGGCCAGTTCAGGTCAGCTGTCCCAGTAGTGCTCCCTCCTGGCTTTTTGTGCACCTGCTCACTGGCAGAGTATGGGAAACTGAAAAGTCCTTGACTTGGGGTGAGCACTACTTAGCAACAACCAAAACATGACAGCATTATCAACATTGTTCTCATACTGAATCCAAAACACAGCACTGTACCAGCTACTAAGAAGATAATTAACTTCATCTCGGCTGAAACCAAAGGGTGGCTGCCAACAGTCAAAGGTGACACAAAGAGTGTAGTCCCACATCTCCCAAACAAGAAGAGTGGAGCAGTCTTGACAGTGTCCAGCATCAGACAACAAACAGACCCCTTTGCCAGACAGTCTTGTAGTCATGAAGCAACCTCCTTTTAACTGTGGTGAAGAAAATGCATGTTTAAGGGAAATAACACACAGTTCTTAATTTTAACCAAGAAGAGTATAGGAGCAATATTAAGGACTTACTGGGAAGGGATATGAGCTCTCTGTGTATATCACAGTTTCTGTGCTGGTAATACTGTAGTTAGATTGTTACATATTAGAGACACCTTAAGATTTTTATGTATTATAAAAACCATAGAAATTGCTGCCAGGATGATAATGAGATGCTCAAAAGCATAACTTTAATCAGTGCTCCCTAGAGACCCCAGCAGAAGTAACACAAGTTGAGCACCTGTGTGAAAAAGCAAGAGTGGGGCAACAAGAAATGTTGGCTATTCTGCTTTACAGAAGGTGAGGGGAGAAACCTTGCAGCATTAAAGCATTAAAGATGTCTCTTCTGGATTAATGAGGTACATAAACGATTTTCACGGTCTGGAGGGGAAAAGGAAGCATGATTGTGGGATGGAACAGCTAAAAGAAGGTGAGAATTAACAGGATCAAGAGTGTTGGAGAAAGATAGGGAAAAGGGGTGAAGAAAAAGCTAATTAGACACAAAGAAGAGAGAAATTAGAAAGAAGAAAATCACTGGAAGGGACAAAATAGCTGGGCCCAAATGAGCTAGAAAAAGATGGATTTATATGTATGTATATGTTTAATAATGCTGGAAAACACGAAGAATGGGAAAGAAAACATTGAAATTGTATCATACCAAGAAGACTGTCAGATATAACAGCATTTTTAAATTAAGGTACTTGCTGAAAACAAGTGAAATAGTTCTAAAACTGAAAAGTGATTTTAAAATATATGGGTTTTGGAACCATTTCCAAACCATTTCCCAGTTTGTACTAAGACTATAGAAGAGATATTGCATCCAGACGTTAAAATCCATTATGAATTTTGCTAGTGGCAATTCAAAGCTACATATTTATATTTAGCAGTAGGAGAGGGACTAGCTGGTTCTTAGAAAGTTACTATTCCAATATTGCTAAGAAAATGAAAATTTATTGATGTCTTGGAAGCTGTGTAGTTTTCATGATGTAATAAGAGAGACATGTCTATGTTCATGGTGTAATAAGTAGAATATTAAGTAATGCAACAGCTAGGTCTAATATTAGTTTACAGATTCACTGATTAAGGCTAGAAAGGGAAGAATAGTGTTGCCATGGTGAAGTCTATACGATAAAGCGCAAGAACAAGCTAGTGAATAATTGATACATGTCTAAGATTAGAAACTATCATTTGCAGCATGTGCTTTGATGTTCATGCATGCTTTTTACTTTAAAAAACGTCAGAGAAACGCATTAGCACAGCCTGTGACAGATTTTTGCATGAACTTTTAGGTAAAGTACCAGTGGCTTATGTGTGGAAGAACACACAAATACACAGTTACTGCAGTGCTAAGATTGAAAATTTGGGCATAAGCCAAAAAGTTCCAAAATGGAAAGCTGTTAGTATGGGATATATTTGGCCAGGCTGCATGTATTACTATATTTCTTTAACACAGAACAGAAAAAAAAAGAACGTTTATCATAGAATTCAGTAAGATAAGTTGTAACTTTGTGCCTGTGTCCTTATCTCCTTCTGGATTTAACCGTATAATTTTTAAAGCTGTAGTTTAGAAGTAATTTAGTAAGATATCTTAGGCCATCTTGAATTAAGGAACAGTAGTTGCAAGGCTTGATACAGCTTAAAAACAAACTTTTTCAAAACAGATAAAAATTTTACTGCTGTTGCAAAGGTGTCTGAGTAAAGTAATGAAAAGCATTTTTCTGAGATAAACATGTAGATCTGCTAGAGCAAAGAACTGCGGGCATCATGCCTTTATAAACAGTTTTGCTTAATAAATGTGTCATTTAGTTTTATAAATGTATGATGGAAATCAGTGAACATACACAATAGTTCTAAATACAGTCCAGCTGCTCTGTAGCAAACTTTACTTCTCATAAACTCCTTTTTAGAAATCTCAGTAGCAAGAGCTATTTTTCCTTATTAATTAGCCCCTTAAAATAAATAATATACATGAAGTTGGCTTGTGTAGAACAATCCTGAGGCTGAGGGTGTTGTTTTTTCTGCTTGCAAGCTGTATGAAATTTGGGGGGAAAAAATCTCAGTATAAATGCTGCATGGTTAATTTTTTTTTTTTTTCACTTTTTTGATGCTTCAGGCTTGCAGGGCCTCTTATAGTAATCATTAAAGGAAACGTCTTCATGTTCCCTAGTGTAAAAGTTAGGTTAATCTCTAGTGAAGTTATAAGCTGGTTGTGACCATAAAACTAGTTCAGTAGTTACTGTGAAACAGTGATGGCAATTGTCAAAGGATAGAATTGAGAGATACTTTAAAAAATGATGGCAGATGTCAGTATCAGGTTCAGTTTTAGGTCATTTACTGCCTAGAAAAAGTAGGGAGTAGCGTACAGCACATAACAAAAAGTTTGGATTTGCATTACATGATGAGGCACTTGATCTCTTTAATTAACTTCTAAAACTGCACAGGCTTCCTGTGCAGATTTCTGCTGAAAAATAGACAAACTGGCAGTAATGATTATAAATGAATCAAGGTGTAAAAGCTGAAAGGAGAAGGAGAGGGTTTGAATTTCTTAAACGTAGTATGGATAGAGGATCATCGAGGTACTTGATACATATAAAAGTGATCAGCGCTTTTTTGTCAGCTGGTTTGTAGTATGCCTAAATATTCTTATTTTCCACAGACCAGTGTATTTAAAGATTGGGGTTTCAGACTAGATCCTTGTTGCCTGTTCCAGAACTGAATAAAGTACATTGGTGTTTTATATATTGAATGTTTTATACAGACCAACCATGGTCTGTGTAGAAGAAACTATTCCAAACTTGCATGCTTTTCGTACTTGGGTGCATACTTACCTGCACAATGCTTTAAAAATGGATTTATACTAAAAAGGAAAGAAGCTTTGTGTCTGAAGCAATGATCCATGTAGATGTAATAGTAATACTTTGTGGTGTCCTCTTCAAAAAGATCTTGATGTAGAATGGTTGTGTTTCCTTTTGCATTCTTCGGTCAGTGTTATATTTGATATTTGAAAACAGCCTTATTAATTGCAAAAAAAGGGTAGAATTTTCCAGTACCTTGAAGGTCTCGGATATACATATCATTGGGGAATGTGAACTTGATAAATACACCTTTGAGGACAGACTTGCGAAGGTTACTTTTTGAGAGAAGGGCTTTCTAGCTTGGCAATTAAATAGAAGTGAAAATGATACAGATCAAAAGCTAATAACTGTAATTATCCTCAAAATTAAAAAGCACTTATCTTTTAGCATGGCCCTGTCATTAATGGGAGACTCTTCAGTGAATGGCAGCTGTTGTCTAGTCCCTGCCTTCCTGTTCGTCTCTTTGAAATGAAAGTCTGAGGGCTGCAAAGGTTCCCCTCCAGATGTTGCAGTCGGCAGTTCCTCATGTGCTGCACCAAGCCAGGGTCATGGTGTTGGCAGCAGAGGTCACCTTCTGGGACCAGTCCCACCCTGTCATGTGAGGCACTGCTGAGTGGAGCTGATGTGGGCTGGGTTTTGAGGTCTAGTGGTCAGTTAAAATTATGTTGCGAAATTACGCACAATGAAGGAAAGCTGTGTGATTCCATAAACACTACAGACACCGTTATTTTCCTTAGTTAGCTTTTTAGAAGTTTCAAAGTAACATCTTGAAAAACAGTAGCATCGAAATCTGTCTGGTTTGGTGCACACACCTCCAACAAAGCAAAAGGGGTATCTTATTTTTAATAGATGAGTGAAGGATTAGGCCTGTATTTCTGCTGCCTGCTAGTTGCTGTTTTTCTATTAGATATTTCCATAGAATTCAGATATTTTTCCCTATGCCTTATTTCCCATATAGGTTGCTAAGCATCAGTGAATTAATTCTGTATATGTTACTATCTGTGATTTGAATACAGGGGAACATTATCACAGAAGTTGCATGCATTTGTTAATATTTGTTTACAGTATTTCTTTGTAAGTGGTGGTTTGGTTTGATTTGGGTTATTTTTCAGAAAAGCAGATAATAGTGAGTATTGCAAATCACGGATATTCTCAAGTTTCTCTCTCAAAACTTGAAACTGTATGTAGTTTTCCCACCTTTTTTATGATAGAGTAGTAGACATTTATCAGAGGCTTCACTGTCGAAGACGAACAGATCTGGATCTTCCAAGCATGGTGAAGAAGAAAAACACATGAAGGACTCTGATCACTATTAATACTTTTGAGAAAAGGATGTTTAGTCAAGATACATTCATCTCGTTTTGTTAGTGTAAGTTTTGAATAAAGTGTTCTCTGCTTTATTCTGAAGCAGTTTGCTGGCAGCGTGATTAATAGTGGTTTATTGTACAACCCAAAAAAGCAATATTGATGGCAAATATAAAGGCGTCCTTACAGATACTTCCTGAACTGTTTAATTTTCCTAAATGAAGTAATTTTAAAAAGAATTCTAGAACCGAATGTCTCTTTTTAATTTAGCTATTGTTTTGGAAATCTTTATGATTCTGATTCTGATTTCATTTTTGAGATTGCCATATGCGTGACAACTAGAAAGTGCACTCACTAAAGGTGTTATTCAGAGCACTGATATAATCAAGTCTGGCCACCTGGAGTTTGGTTTTGTATTTTTTTTTTGGCTATTTTTTTTGGCTTTAAGTATTTTAATAAGTAAGTGGGCTGTAAACTGGTTGGTATTACAATTAAAAGTGACTTAACTGCTTTTTTTTAGGCTTTCTTCTTAATTATTCCCTCTAAAGGAGTACCTTATGTGTAAAAACATAACAGATGGATAAGTCAATTCTAAGTCAAGGGAAGGCCTTACTTGGTTGTTACTTAGATTTATTATTAAATTTCTGCTTTTTTATATCTAAAATGCCAAAGAGTTACTTGAGATGGAAAAAGAAAAAAAGAATGCTGTACTAAAGAATTTGCCTATTAGCTAGATAAAGGAAATTTAAACTAAATTAAAGAGATGGCTCATTTTATGACATGAAGGGAAAGTACTGGCTGAAGTGGGTGTTTTGTTTGTTTCTTTCCTTAAACCACTTAGCTGCTGACAAAATATTTGCAGATCATGAAAGGGTCTCTGTAAAATAGGTTTCTGTTCTACCCTTTTTGGTACCCATCTTTCAAATTGCTTTTCATGCTTGTGCCTCCAAATAAAGCTGGAAAATTTCAGGTCTTAATCTTGTTCAGGATGTTGTACAGGCTACGTAAGAGTTTCATCCAGAGTTTATTTGACCCGTTGTCTGGGTCACTGAAGTTGCTTCCATATCTGATTAATCAAAACAGAGTAGGGAGGAAGATCACAAAAAGGACAGTTATTTAATGAAATGCCATTTTAGAGATTGAATTTAATTAAACTAGCAAACCAAAAGTAGGAGTTCCTATCTGAATGCTATTGCTACTAGCCAAATCACAGAAGGCTAGTAAAATAAATACCAGATTTTTGTCTCCAATTAAAAATAATAAGTTTTTTATAAGAGGATTATTTTTATATTTTTGTTCAAATGGACCTTCACTCTTGCTGTAGTCACCAAACCAACACCTGATGCACCATTAGAGATGCTTGCAGTAGGAAGCCTTTTGGTCACGCGTAGAAAATTGCTTACCTTTTGAGCAATTAAGTGTTTTCTTTTTATTACTTTGAGTCCCAGTGAGGCCATGGGTAATGTGATCACTTTCACCAGGAGGAAATCAGGCCTGATGCTGGAAAATCAGATTCCTTCATCCTGCATTCTTCTCTGTGCCACTGGCTCTCTTGTGTCGGCTGTGCTCAAGTTTTCCCAGTGAAAGTTAATGTGAAGTAGAGGGAGGGTTGGGGTTTTTTGTTTGTGGTTTGTTTAATCCTCTATCATAGACTTTAGGACCCTTTTAGAATACTGTCTGATTCAGTCCTTTTCACTTCTGAAATCCTTGACAAATGCAAGTTATTCAGGATTGACAAGCAGTTTCGAGGTAAAATGTATCTAGAACTGTGGGGTTTTGAAACATTCTCTTATAAAATAGTCATGATAGTTTAAAACTAGAATGGGATGGCATTTATTGATGCTAACTCTCAAAGTATTTATCAGTGTGGAGCTCTTCCAAGAGCTGGCTTGGAGCTGTCAGTGACCACAGTGAGGGACAATAATCCATGTTCTGCCACCCTGCTGGCAATCAAGGTTGATCCTAGCCTTCACTTGGCAATTTTTCATAGTTGAGGTGTTTATTTTTCATCACTCTTTTTTTTCTACCAGTGAATTAAGTAAATGTCTTCAGGACCACAGAATGTTTAGCAAACTGCCTTTGCTAATAGTAATGAGGGTACAGTCTATCAGCAAGGTGAACATTTTGTCACAAATTAGGTGAATGTTAGAGAAACACGTGACCTTATGTATGAATGGTAAGGAACAGTCTTCCAAGTTGAGTTCTAGAGACTGTAATAACACATCAGAGAATAGTGCCTTCCTGCTGGTGTGTTTATCAATCTGTTTCACAGCATGAATGATGCATCTCAACTCCTCATTTAGTGTATTTACTAAACAAGTAGTTAATACTAAATAAGCATTTACTTACTCTGTGAAGCAGCATGGTTACCTGAGAAGACTCCTGTGTAAGAGACCAATGTGTTGGGATGAGAGGTGAAGTATAAATGAAGAGCAGTACCAGTCTTTGAAAGCATGAGGAGAAAGCTTGTGCACTGGAGCTGCACGTACAGTGTGAGCTGGACCAGCAGAAATGCTCATGCTGCCTTTCTGAGCTTTTTGCACCAATTCAGAGCTGCAGGCTGCCTGGGCCTGGCCAGGCCAAGCCAAACACTCAGAAGAGTAGTTGTTGGGTGGATGTGGGCAACTGATAGAGATCTGCTCCTTCCAGCCCCCAGACCAAAGGCTTTACCTTGTGTGGCGCAGCAGCAGCTGCTCTGAAGGAAGCACAGATGTTCCTGGTGTGGCATTGCACTCCGTGGGCTGGCTGAGTGCATCCCTGCTGCTCAGGAGGTGTGCTTCTCCCCTCTGCATTAAATACTTTAAAAAATGAAAAATCTAAGTTCTATATGAATATAAGTTGTCAACATCCCCAGCTGAGCTTATTCTCTCTGTGATATATAATCAGTTTCTGGCCAAGAAGAGAAAGGGAAAGACTTTGAAATTGTACAGGGCGGGAAAATCATTAACTGGAACAATTATTTATGAACAGTAAAGTGATACATGGCCAAATAGTTTTGGGTAGTTTTGCGGGGTTTTTTATTTGGGTTTTTTTTTCATACACTAATGTTTGAAGTACTAGTTTCATTGATTCTTTCACTGAATGTTTATTTATAAATCTTCAAAATAATGTATTTTATCTTGTAACTATGCCTATTGTTAACCACTACAAACATAGTAAATTAAGTTAATAGTTAATTTTCTTCCTAAAATTGTCAACAGTATCTCTAATGTTTGCCTTCACTTTTTTTTTAAATTTAACATTCTGACACAAAGATACTAATACTGAACCTTTCTCTGTAGGTATTCAACATAATCAGCTATTTAACCAGGAACATTTTTAACAGGATTTTATTGTGAGTGAAGATTGTTTAAACGTTCAGTGGAAGGGGAAGATTAGTGCAAGAATAGCAAAGTATTTACATGATCTTTTGCAGGGATTAACATGTCTTTGCATGAACTATTTCTCTTAAGAATCATTATCATATTATGATCTCAGAACTAATTACCTCTCTTAGTGAGAAATAGTTTAGCTGCTTTTGATTCATTCTTCCATGTTGTTTGTTGCCTTCTTTTCTTGGAAAGTTACATTTCTCCTGAAGAAAAGTGCTATTTCCCCTTGCATTTCCCATTCCTGCCTCTCTTTTTCTTTCTTCTCCTCCACGTTTAGTTGCAAAGTATGACTGGTGCAGTTGCTGTTTTGGACCCCACCCTTGGGGTTGCTAAGCAGAGGAACTACGTCTTGCGTAAGTAACCTGTTACTGAACAGGCTACTGCAGCCCTAATCAGCCACCTAATGACAGCCAAGTCCTAAAGGAAGTAACTCCTACCGTTTACTGTTTGGATCCAGACCTTTTAAACATGGAAAAAATGAAGTGTTGAATTTGTTTTAAAATAACAAAACAGATAAAGAGAAAGAAATCTGCCGGCAGAAACTAGTATAAAGCAAGAATATAAATGCCTGAAAATAACTGTCAGAATAGTAACTCCTGAAAATGGAAAATGAAAGTGCTGTATTATTTTTTTTCAGTTTTGAGGTTTGGGGATGTGGATTCAGTTTGGGTCCACCTCTGGCTTCTTGGACTCGTTAGTCAGTGACCTCAAATGGACTGCATAGATTTTGTGAGGTAGTTTCTAGTTTGTTCTGTGCAATAAATATCTGACTCTAATAATTCAGATCTTGACATTCCAAATCAAACTGATTTCTCCATCCCAGTTAAGTGGTATAATATAAATTACCCAAAGTAGAAGCATGTGTGTAAATATTTGAAATAAGGTAGTAATGCTTTCTGACAAATAGTACTACAGATATGTTTGGTAAAAGTTTGTATGCATTTCTTCATGTTCTGGAGATTGTTATGAAATGAATGAGTGTTTATTAGCACCATCTTAAGCTGATAAACATGGAAATATTAGGAGATAATCACGTGATGCTGCATGTGGGAAAGAAGAGAAGCAAAGAGCAGAGCCTGGAAGGGTGGTGAGACAGGGTATGAATTTCAGATGAGCAGACAGGATGCTCTGGAAACAAAACTAAAGAGATACAAAACTGTAGAGAGGTTAAAGGTGCGAAGTTAAGAGGTAGTGAAAGGAGCAGGTTTGCAATAGCTGATGACATTTTTGAGACTAAATTTTTCCTTGTCACTAAGATCAGCCAAGAAAAGCTCTTTTGTTGGTTTTTGGGTTCTGGCCAGTGTTGGCTCAGCTGTAGGGAGATAAAGTAGGCAGTTTCTCAACTGCTTGGCTGGTGGAAGCAGACAGACAGCTCAGTAAGAGCTACTTGTGTCTTGCCTCTCCTTTGCTTGTGTCTTGGTGGTCCAAGGACTCTGAGATGGCTGGGCAGCAGGTCTTTGTCTCATGCTGCACAGCCAGGCTTCGGCTGCTTTCCCCTGTTCTCACGTGCTGAGGGTCCAGAAAGGACAAGGCAGCCCCAATAACCACCCTGGGTGGTTTTCCTCGGAAGCAGCCCCTACCACCCTTACCTCCCCCAGCACCATGAGAGCACACCCGCTTCTCCATCTCAGCCCTCCTGCTTCCTCCTCCCTCTTCCTCTCTGCTCCCCAGTGCAACTTCACATCTGCCTTTGCAAAGCTCTGAGCCGGCTTTGCTGGGCTAAGGGCCTCTGCTCCTGGAAATTACACCATCTGGCTGTGCACAGTGTATGGAGTTTATATTTAGATCACCTTGTATCTGGCATCTGGATTTTATTTCTGTGTGCTTGATGAGACCTGGTTGGAGCACTTTCTTTTGTGGATGATATTCTGCATAATGTATGCACTGTTAGTTCTCAGTAGCCACAGTGAATAATGTTCCATAAAAAGAGTTGTTCTTTCTGTAGAGCTGTTGTTTCCATTGGTGAGAGCTGCATGCAAGGTGCCATTCATTATTCGTGTTTGTCAGAAATATTAGACACAGACAGGGCTTGTAAAGAACATTTTGCCTTTGAAATTAGATCAATTACAAGTATCTGCAAAGATGGGCTAATACACGACAGATCCAGCAATACTGAGTAATATGATATTAAGTTATGTTGTGGTATATAGCTGAAGATTTTATGCATAGGACTGGGTTGCACAGTAGGTTTCTGTTTGCTTTTCAGGTATGTTTTTCTGTAAAGGAATCTTTGTCTTAGCTTCGGGACCCAACAAATGACTTTATTAAATGAGTGCACAAAGTACCATGCTGCCGTAAAGGCCAGCAGAGGGTGCTGGAGTGATGCAGCTCTTACCTTCACTCGTTTTTGTTGGTTTCTGGAGAACAATGTGCATTTTGACAAACCTCTTATTTGGGATGTCTTACTGTACAGCTATGAAGTAACTGCATTTTTTGTACATTTAATGTCATCCTTTTGATACTTCTAAAGATTATTATATGTTTTGAAGATTATTTCGGAAATGCACGTTCATATTTACAAGAACAATGTGTACCTCCTTAGGGCATTTAAAAAAATTCTTTACTGCTAAAAAAAATACAAATAAAATTCTCCTTTTTCAGAAGAAAAAGTTGGGCACAGTGGAAGTATCAATTATTTCTGTGACTTGTGTATATATATTATTGTATATGTATTACATAATGAGGCTGATGTAGCAAACCACAGATCTATGAAAGTCATGGTTTAGTGTAAATAATACCTGGGTAGAAATAGCATACTTACAATGGAATTGTTCAAGGGAGATGAATAAAAAGTTAGATAGCATGTGACAAATCCTTGTGCAACCCTTCACAGTTAAACTAATTATTTCCATACTAAACTTTATTTCAGGTTCCTCATTTTTATCCTTTTCCAGGGTCTGGTTTTCCTCAGTTTGTAGAGGAGACTGTGCCCCTTGTATACTGGTCTGAAAAGGTGGTGTGTCTGCAAAGGGTTGTAATGTTTGCCTTGGGACTGCCTGCTTCAGGTTGCCCCTGTTCTTTGAAGTAATGTACATGAAAGTCAGTATTTACACTATATTACGCAGAGTCTGGTATGGAAAGCGCTCCCTCCTTCTCCTCCTGACCATTCTCCTCCTCCAAGTGCAAAGGATAATGGCTTCAGGTTACCAGAGACTGAGAAGTGCAATTTGTCACAGGGATATGCAAAAGTAGGTGATTACTTCTAACCTGCAGTCTCTCTGTACTGCACAGAAGTGATGTATGATGCCTAAATCTTCTCCCTTGTACTGACAATGATAACCTGAAGTATTCCATGGAATTGGGATTTCCTTTTGTGAGTTTAAAACTTGATAACCCATTTTTGTCCAAAAGTTTTGTATGTCTCTAGCAGCATCTCACAGACGTTAGCAGACTTCTCAGCAGGGAGATGAAGAACGGGTGGTTTCAGTAACCTATCAGATCTACTGTCTGTCATTTCTTATATTACAAAACCAAAAAGCATCTAAACGATGGAGCCTTATCTTTAAAATGCATCTGGAGTATAACACAGAAAAAAATACCCAAATCTGCAGAAATTTTGAGGGAGCAGATCTGACCTTTGACTGCCCTGTCTCTCTCAGTACCTTTACTCAGATGGCACTGTTTGATACTCTCTTAACATTCAGGAAACCTGAACTCCTGCATAAACATGCTAGAAGAGAATTATCCAGACTTAGAGTAGTACTACTTTAAGTGTGGACAGAAGTACTATTGTATTTTTATAGACATCAACTGCAAAGGGCTATCCAGAAGGATAAAGGCACCAAAAAGTGAAATCAAGATGTATAAGCCGTTTAATAATGCATGCTGAAGTGGCAAGGGTGGTTCCTGTTGTCAGGGGAAGGGTGTGGAGAGGAGACAGGTTGTAAAACACCCTCTTATGAGATAGGCAACTACTCAGTATCCTTTGTTAATATCAGCTCGGTAGATATTTTAATTACATGTCCTGTCAAACATCTCACGGAGCTGAACAAGTTGAGGTGGAGATGGACTGTCCGATTTGCTGCCATGGATCTGGAGTATTCAGGTGGAGATGCACTGTTAAAGAGGCTGCTCTGACAGCACTGTGGTTGTCCAGACAGGTGTGTGTCTCTGTCCTTGGGGTGATTCAATGCTTTGGTTGGACAAGGCCCTGAGCAACTGTGCTTCTTGTTTACGTTAGCAAACAAGGTGTCTTACTCATGTCACAGACCTAGAGAGCATCATCACTCCTTGAGCTCACAGAGAATATTCAAACTGCCCTCACAGTAACAAGATTCAATTTGGATTTGATGATTCACCATTATAGGTCTCTGGGCATACCTATCATGGGATGGTTCTCTCCCTCCAAAGTGCAGTATCTGCATCTGCTGCCAGTGGTTTTGCAGGTGGTAGTCTCAGCTTCAGAGCGTTTTGGCAGCCAGATACCTGTATTTGCACCAAATAGGGGTATAATGTTTCCTGTTCTAATAGGGACTTGCAGTTATACCCAAAGAGATACCAAAGCAGATTCCTTCTTTCATCGCTTTTTTTTCCCCATAGGCACCATTCTGTTTACTTCTGCTTAAGGAATTACAGCATAACTCAGTTTTTGCTCTTGCTTATAGCTTCTGACCAAAAATCTACAAAAAAAGAGTCTAGTTTATAATTCATATTGTCAGTGTAAAGACTAGTAATTTAAAAATTTTATGACATTTGTATATAAATTTTTCTCACTTGTTTTATGTCTCTATCCAAGAACATGAACTCCTGGTAAGAAAGCATGCAATAATTCTTTTAATGGCATCTGCTATGAAATGTTTGGTAGCTTAATACAAATTTTAACATCATGTTTTAAGACTTGGATTTATTTTAAATCTTTTGTTTAATCTGGGAGCAGTAATGTATCACATTGTCCAGGTGACTGAGGGTTGGCTGTTATTTTTCCTAGGCAGTCGTGATGGCTCACAAAGCAAAACAGTGATCTCCAGGAAGCAAGCAAGATAGCATCCAGACTGCTTGCAGTTAACCCATCTCTGCCTGAACTGGAAAACTGTTTATGAAAATTACATTGCAGAATTAAAGCATTAAGAAAGATCACTGCTGGAAACTGTTGCTTCAGGGAAAGGTAAGACTTTGCATTAATTATCCATTCATTATGGATTTACATGAGATTTTTCTGGTAAGACTGATAATAAATTCTATGTATTAATGCATTTCTTTATTGAATAGATTTGGCAACTATTATATTTTTAGTAAATAGTTAAAAGCCTTTTGCATAGGTGAAGAATATAAAACATGAAGATTGGTATTTGGAAGCTTATGTATATGTGGTTCTTACTGAAAAAGACTGTGAGCATAAATTTAAATATTTGACAATGACAAGTTTTAGGTTCTTATGGCCTGACTTCAGATATGAATTACAAAGCTATATTAAGACCATCACATGTGACATGAGACTGTGCATACTTTGCTATAGATATTTCTGGATTCTTTGTCTTAATGTTGTTGAAAGCTGGCAAGCCATTATCAGGAGCTGAAGAAACCTGGGGGCTTTTACTAATCTGATCCAGTGTAAGTGTTTAGCTAAAGCATTCCTGGGGCTGAAATTCCTTATGGAAAAGAGTTGGCTATATTTGGCTTTGTGAATGCTGATATGTTGCTTGAAAACAGATGAACAAGCATTTTGCATGTGTACTAATTAAAGGATGTAAAATAGCTGCAATTGCTACCATGCATTTATATATCAATGAGCCAGGGGAAAAATATACAGCAACATGAGTACATCAGTGTCCTCTTGAACAAAACAAGCCTTCCTTTTCCTACTAGAAAGAAGGTTGTATTGGTTTTTAAATACTGTTAGGCTGCATTTAGTCCTTCTGTCATAAAAATAAGATTTCTTGGAAACAATTAATTTTGCTATGTAATTGGCTATAAGCCACATCAGATTATATTGTTAGCAGAATTTCTCCTGGAGTTCTGGCTTCTATAGTGCTCCCAATTCTACTCCAGTGGGGAGTGAAATATTTTCTTTCGCTTTTAAAGAGCAGTACTATAAAGATTCTTGACAGGGTCACAGCCTTTTCAATCCAAATAGTTATGTTATTTTCTTTGATGATTGCTTAAATACAGCTATTTCTGTTTCAGCTTTTTTAGAGTTTTGGATGATGATTTTCAGTACACTGGGCCAATTATTATAAAGTCATTTATTATTCAGTGCTTATTTCATTTCAGTGTAGTGTGGTTTTTACCCAAGACAGTGCAGATCAAAACAAGTAAGAGGATGCATTTATGCTGTAGAGCACAGAGATCTGTAAATGTGTGATATATGTTCTGGACCTTTACGATCACTGTGAAGATGGTGATTTTCATTGCCTAGAGATAAGCTGTTCTGTACACCAGAGATGTGTATCTTACAGCTGACAGGTAAAGGGCTCCATTTGGCCAAGTCTGTAAGTTCACTTTGGCTTGAGGTAGGGCTCTAGGACACATCTCCACAGCAGCATGTCCGGTTTCAGCCTGGTGCATTGTTGGAATACGCGGAAATTCCCGTGACAGTCACTGAAGGGTGTAAGGGAGACATGTACCACTTGTAGAGCAGTGCAGCCCCAGGAGCCCAGAGCACGATCTCCAGTGCTACAGACACGAGATTGAGCACGTCTCATTGCACCACGTGAGCCAGGCGGGAATGCCTGATGACTCTGGTCTGGAAAAGTACAGCTATTGGAATAACAGGCTGAAAGCTGGGAAATGAAATGAGGCTGTTTCCTAGACTGCCTTGCAGCAGTAATTGTAGGACCTCCTATGTCCAGGTTTAAGCAAGCTCAGAAAATACTAGATCTGACCACTTCTGGATTAGTTTACCTGTTTTACTGTGCCCTCAAAGAACTGATTATATTAATGTTTCTCCTTCATGAAGCAGTTTGAGAAGATACAACCTCTCAGCAGTTAAGCTAATGGCTTCTGAGTAGAAATGATATCTCACGGCAGCAGGCTTCCCACTCCAATGAATACAAATTTGGCATATTAGCAGGTGTCTTCTAAGTGTCCTTGAAGTCAGAGACGGAAGTATGTGAATATGCAAACGTATTTATGGGCTTTTATTTTCTAAAGGGAGAAGGGACCAAAGGACATAATGAGCTATTGTGAAATCTCTTTTACAGTTTAGAAAAAATCCCAAGGAACTGAGGGATTGATTCAGTTCCATTTAACTAGAGCAGTGTTGTTTTTTAATTACACTGGTTGCATGTCAGAAAAATTAGCAATACTGAAGCCTGATGAATGTGTGACCTATCATCTTCCCATAGATCTCTCAGGTTTTGGAGGATGACAGTGCTTCCTCAACAAGAGAGTGCTAGAGAGAGGGGATCATATCTGTTCCTACTCATAAATACAACTGCCTTATTTTCCCTTATTTTTTTTAATACTTCACTGTAAATTTATGCTATTCTTTTCATTTGATCTGATGATATTTTAATAGTGTATTTGTCCAGTTGTAGATTGAACTCAATCAGTTCTGTGCCTTTGGCTTTTAGAAGTAACAAATGAAAACTGTGTATTTAGAGCCAGCAAGGCATGTGACAAGCTATCTGGCAGTAATCTAGGAATGCAATTAATCGTGTTTAATTATGCACTTTATTTGCTAGGCTAGAGTTTTAAAATTTTGCAAGGTGGAGACCTCACAGGACATAAAAATTCAACCATTTTTGTTTTACTACTTTGACTTCATTTATCAGAGTTTGAGAAACTCCATCATTTTTTCACTCAGTTTATTGTGAAGCCTATGTTACCTAGGAAAGTCCTGATTTTTACTTAAGTTCTGATAGCAAGCATTGGTTTACTGAGTGTCAAAGAAAAGTGCAGATCCCAGCAGCTGTAGGTTCAGGAAGTAGTTCTCCATTTTGATTTCCCTTCTTGGAAGGCCTGGCTCTGTGGAAAATCCAGTTCTGTAACTGCCTAAACTATGTACATATACACGTGGATTATAGTACTTCAACTGGAGAATGAGGTATTTAAACAAATCTGATACAGGAAAATAAATGAGAGCTAAGTGTCCAAGAATTGAAATGGAACACAAAGCAAGAAAAAAAACCCCAGAGAATGAAGAACTAAAAATAGACTTGTTTTGTTATTTTTAGGAATTCCTGCTGGTTGCAAAGAAATCACTGAACTTAAAAGGTTATGCTACCAATGCTCAGTACCTTTCAAGCATTCATTTTAATCTAGTGCAGAGATCCAAATGAAGACTGACACTTGGAATTTGAGGGAAACAATGTGATTTTTTCCTAATCAAATATACCAGTGTTCTAGCTTGAAATCTGTTCTGGGAAACAGATCAGTGTCATGCATCATGTTGAAGCCAACAGTATTGATATTGACTTGAATCAGGTTCTATTTTGGAGTTGACAAGCATTATTTAATATTGCCTAAAAGTGGATTTTGATTTTCCTTTCATGTTAAGGAACTGTAATAGTTCAGGAAAGGAGTTTGTCAATAGTAATTCCAGAAGGATTCTTAAGAATCTCCATAGCTATTAGATGTGTGAGTGCTTAAGTAATTTGGTTTTTGCTGTATCTTTTTGGTTTCTTAAAAATGGGGGTGGGTGGGAAGGGGAATAAATAAATTATTTTTCATTGAAAGTGTGCCTAGCATGAAAGATATCACAAAATAGGCAGCAATTCTTATTGCAACAGCAAATACTCAAAAAAAGAACCCCCAAAAAACACAAGATGAACAACAAAATCACAGACAGTATGCTGTTATTTCCAAAGTAAATATTTTACCAAATAGGTTTTTGATACAAGGAACAAGATGTGCAAGGAACAGGATGTGATACATATCCAGTACAACATTTTAAACACATTTTAAACATCCTGGCTTTTCCCTTGGTTTTATTTAGATAAAGCTTAAATGGTTCCACTCAATGTTGTTTTGCTTTGATTAAAGCAGACAACATTTTACCCATGTAGGTGGCTTATTTTGGGGGCTTTTTTAAGTATAAGCAATTTTTTCTCGTACATATAGTAGAATAAGAAAAAAGCTTTCATCCTCCGTTTCCCCCTACAGAGAGATGAGCTAAAAAGTCCAAAGGTACAGATATACTACTTTTTCTTTCAGTGCTGGTGTGCTATTTTGGAATATGTGCTGACCTACTTTCTGTGTTTCCAGAAAGCGAGCTGAAAAATTTTAGCTTAGGCTGCAGACTTGGATTTTTCAGTGTATTTTTGTACATACTTTCGCACAGATATGCACACACACACACATTGCCCAATGTGGGGGTTGATGTACAATAGCAAATCAAGATTGCCAATTTTGGTACAATTTCAAACTAATAGCAGCAGAAATCTGCTGCTAGACACCTTCCTTAAAGGGTTTTGACAGGAGGATATTTCCAGTCTAGTCGTGCCATTATTTAGAGTTACATCGTAAGATAGAAAGTTTTCAGTTCCCAACTTCGAATAAATTTGATACCTAAATAGAAACATCCAGAACTGCTGTGAGATTTGCTGAAAAAATCTCATTATTATATTTTTTACAGTTTCTTCAGCATTTTCTTAGACGCTGGAAGATAAAACCCCTTTGAATCGTTTGCTTTGACTCCATGCATCTCTTTATACAGCACTCTGACCATCAAAGAAAGTTCAGCCCATTAGTTTGCCATTCCCAATTAAAGTAATGATACATAAAGCTTTGGAATTGTATGAACAAATTAGGAGAAAACAAGTAATGAGAGATGAAGCCCTGCTCCTGCCCTCTGCTTAGGGCAGAAAAAATTTATCAGTCTTGGCAACTCTGCGCTCACATCTGAGCTCTCCCCAGCAGAGTAGCTCTGCTGGTGGAGGAAAATTCTTTTCAGTGTATTGTACTTCAATCACAATTACTGTAGTGCAGAAGGTCTTGGTGTGGCGTTCCTCTCATCTGACCTGTGTGAGAATTCAAGGGGTAAGCATCTGTAAGTCTCAGTAAAAGGCTGCAGTTAAGGAGAAAAGACAATTTCCCCTCTCCTCAGATAGAGGAGATGAATTCTGCCTTGCAGAGGTACATCTCTGTCTCTCAGCTGTTAACTACAGATGGAGTTTAGACTTTGGCAGCTTATTCTTTGAATGTCTGCAGCTAGGTGAGAGAAATGCAGTCTCTCTTCTTTGTATATACCACAGTATCCAGATATTCTGCAGGGGAAGGCAAGACAGTGTAAATGAGGCCTCAAAATATCATGAGTGGTAGGTCTGAATCTTCCTATGACTGACAGACATCTTACTTCTCTGGAAAGTATTATGGCCTCCTTAAGCTAGCAGTGGATATGTTGTATTTTTCTAAGACATTTGAATTGCTTCTTCTCTTTTTTAAATTTACATTGTATACCTAAAGACTATATACAGTCTTTTTTAAAAACCTGTCTCTCAAATCTTCATTTCTAGTTGATAATTGAGATGAGTTTTAGCTCAGTGTGAGAGTTAAGAATCCTACGGTTTCAAAGCTTTTTAGTATTTTTTTAAGCATTTGGATGATGTAAAATTTTAACTTGGTAAATATCCTCAGCAGTTCTACTATTTTGCAGAGTGTCTAAAATTGGCGAGATACTAGTTAATAATCAAGTTGAATCAGTATTACAGCCTGATAGTCATATGTGAATTGTCTAGTTAAATGCTCATGGTAGAACAAAATATGTTCTTGATGCTGTTACATGGAAGGTAACTGGGCATAGACAGGTTGCAAATACAGAACTGTTTAGCGTAGTAACTTGAAGGAAAGCAAAGGGGCAATTTAAGAAGCTTCTTCAGCTTGGCTGTCAGTGTGATGCTACAATATTGTGGTACCAAAATATTGCATCCCGTGCCTTAATATTTCCATTTAACAAAGAGGTATAAATAAGGAAGAGAGTTCAAAAAAGAGGCCTGTGGTATGTCTGAAGGTCTGGAGAGACCTCTGATATTGTGAGGCCTCAAGAGTTCAGTTGTGTAAATTTATAGAACAGAATTTTGCTTGATGAGTTGATCATCATCTACAAATTCTTATATTTTAAAAAGCCGTCTCAAAGCAAGGAATTTCTTAGCTTTATAAATACGGGCACCTGAATGTTGAAACTGAACTAGTTTCATCCAAACCCAGTTTTTCTCACAGGAAGGAAATACTAACATTGAAATAGATGAGTTGTAACATCTTCTGCCAAAGGAGGGATAATCCTATCATTGTGGGACAGGCACTCCCAAAAGCTAACTTTACCCTTGCCACTATTCAATATAGTTTGGGGAGAGGCAAAGATTATTCCCAGCCCTAAATCAGTGGCTCTATCCATGGGTTGTAAAACAGGTATGGGAGAATAGGCTCTCAGGCTGAAATTAGGCTTTGTGATTTAATTCCTGTGAGTCTCCAGTACTTTCTAAAAGCCTGTCCTTAGCTAGCAGGAAAAACTCTGCAGCCTTCTGTATGCAGTTGGGCAGACCCTCATTTACAGTGATCTCTTGGTTTTTGTGTTCCTGTGCTGTATTCTTCCCCATGCAAGATGTGTCCTGCTTGTTAGACTAGAGAAACATATCTGGAAATATCATTTCTGCTGAAGTGTGATCTGAACTTCGCCCATTTCTCCATGTGCTTCCAGTCTGTGTAGGACGCAAGGGAAATCTCAGGTTATTTAGGTCCCCTTAGACCCCTTATTATTTTTCTCCCTCCCCAAAATTGCTTGTTACTTTTGCACACTATGCCAAAAGAGCTGTTTCCCTAATACTTGCTGTTTGGCATCACAGCATCACAGCTTGGAAAGATAGCCCCCAAATAATTCTCTCCACCTAAGAAAGTTAGAAATTATATGACCATATAAGTGCCATGGGTAGGTCTGACCCTTGCTCTGGTACTTCTTCACTCTCATACCTGTAATATGTTCTCAATGCAGAGTCACTTAGCTAAATTTATAGTGCTAACATGACAGTGGTGCTTAACTACAGAAATGTAAGGGTAGTGATTCCAAGCACAAACTGATTGAAGGACTTATCTTACTGATATATTTCTCCCTGAAAATAATTAGTTTCCATAGTATTATGACTTTTTATTGGATGTTTGCATAATTGCAGAAGTCTTCAAGAATGTATTTGCATGTTCTAGAGACTGATAACAACTTGACTTCCCAGAGATAAGCCACATTGTGGTGTTCTATGCTATCACAGGCATTAGTTCTTCAAATTCCTCTTGAAACTAATCTGAAATGTCAGGAAATTATTGTGTATCCAAACTGTATGTTTGAGTATCTTTGAATCTGGATTAATTTCAGGATTATCATCCTGATCTAAAAGCCCTTAATTAATTAGCCAACAGTCTAGCTGAAGAATTTATTGCTGCTCAATGTTTGGCTGCCCATCTTAATTTCAGGGTTATAAAGCCTGGAGCTGAACTTGGAAGATGCACGAAGATGATGGTGTTTCGTGCACCTCCCTGGACTGTGGAATGAATTACTGAAAAAGTTCAGTGGGAGTCTCACTAAGTTTTGGGAGCGTTTCAGGGTTTATCTCTCTTGGCAAGCTTTTTTTCTCTCTAACTAAGCTCTTAATTAACTTTGGGTGAAATAAATTCTCTGTTTCTGAAGCCCTGTATAAAGATAACAGTAGAAGACATTAAGGAGTGAAGGATGTTTCCTTTTCTTGACAGTGCTGATACTTGTATGGATTAAATGTTCACAGTCAGTGGGCAAACAGTTGTCTTAAAATACGTACTTGGTACAGTGAATGTCTGACTTGAACTAGGTTATTGCATGGTTTCATTTTACGTCAATGCTGTGTTTTTCTCAGTTGCTTTCATTCGTGTTACTACTCAAAATAAGGTTGTGTTGTCTTAGTTTAAAATTTACCAGTTGCACAGCTGACATTCAGAAAAGTAGCTCTCCTTTTCCATTCTGTTGTTGCAAGAGTGATCTTTGTTTCTGATTTCCCTTGCATACAGTAGTGTGTGTGTGTGTGTGTGTGTGTGTGTGTGTGTCTGTATATTTGGCATTTATCTGGAAAGCCTTGGGCCACTGCAGCGCAGTGAGCAGCACAGCCCCTAAGGGAGCATCTGTTAAGCACATGATCTCTCTCATGATTTTGACTGTATTAGGGGGTTTGCAGAGGGGACACAACTACCCTCTTCTGCTAATACTGTTTTGAATGCATTCACTGTTAATCTTGCAAATTAATTGTCAAATTAGTCTAAATTGTAGTTGTCTCAGGCCTGTACAGTGTCACAAATAATCCCATCCAAGTTTTAAAATGTTTTTCTAATTTATTCTTGTTCTGCTTGTATTAATTGTAACTGTGTCCACTGAGGATCTTAATATGAATGTTAATGAAAAAATTGAATTATCAGTAGACATATGTAAGGTTTCATTAGACATGTTAAATATCTATACATTTATATATAAAATGCACAGGCACACTGCCTTAAATCTAACATTGTCATACAGGCTATATAAATTGTGTCATGTTTATAGCGGGGTAATAGAACATAATGTTTTTCCAGTCCTGTCTAGGAACAATGTTTCAGGCATGATTTGGAAGCCATCTTGTCATGCAGCTGATTCTTTAAGAAGTCGGAGGAAAATAATCAGTAAAATTGAGAGTTTTAATGTCATTTTTTAAAAAGGTGATGCTCCTTAGCTAGTTAGGTTCTCAAACATCTCTAGGAAACAAGGTGGATGAAACAGTATCTTAAAGATACCTTAAAGTATCTCTGGCTTCAAGTAAGTCTGTAAGTCTGTACAGCGTCTCTTATTCTTCTTGTCATGTTTTGTGGATTTTTCTCTCCTTTTCAGTCTTTAAGCACTTGGAATTGCCATGCGGTGCTCGCTGTGACTCTGTGGCAACACTGCGTGTCAGTTACTTGCCATTGGCCACTGCTTCCTGTGGTTTGGAGACCCTGAGTTTCCTCACATCCTTTCCATTTCCCAATTCTTTTCACATATGTACTGGTTTTCATTTTTTATCTCTGAGTATGGCAGGTGCGTGGGGGGATGAAGTTTACGTGCACTATTCAGGTAGCTGTTCCTTTCCTTGCTTTTTCTCTTTCTTTCTGTGACACTGTAACAGAAGCTTCCGTCTCCTTCTAAATCCCCATTTATGACCTTGTGTAGAGAAACTTTCCCTCAGCCATTCTCATTTTGCCCCGGCAATGCTTTGCTTACTGTAGATGGGAGAAGGAAAAGGACAGAAGAGAGGCATACAGAAAGAGGGACTAAGCCGGTGCACAAAAAATGCTTGTATTATAACTGATGTATCCTACTGTATTGCAGTGTTAGGTGCAATCAGGGGTCCTTATTAATACTGTTCGAATGCAAAATAAGTACTTATAATAAAAGTGCTAAAGTTTAATATTGTACAATTAAACATGGACAAATGTTCAGCTGTGGGATTTTTGTTTCTGTAACTGGAGGTTTTAAAGATCACATCCTGCTTTATGATGCTGTAGCAGTGTCACAGAGATTCTTGTATACTGCTGACTCCTGTAGCAAAAGGTGAAATTCATGTTGGGGTTGTGTGTCAGTCAGACATTTAGAGTTGTTTAGGATGTGTTCTGGTGTTTCTAGAGCTCTGGCCTTAGGTGGAGTGCCTTCATTTTCATATTGGTTGCTCTTGCACTTGAGATGGTGATCCTCTCCAAGAAGTACTTTCAACTTCCAAACATGGTGATTTTTTTTTTCCTCTATATCTGTAACACGTTTTTTTTACAGAAGGTGAAATGCTGTCATAATCTCACATATCTGCTAACAAAATTTATTTTATGTAGAATACTGAACACTCAGAAGTGGTTTTAAATAGAAAATTGTCTCTGAAATCTGTAACCTTCATATCCATAGTTTGCTCACAGAATTCACTTTCAACATAGAAGGCAAGAGGAAAACCATCTGCCATGTCTATTCAGGACTAATACTACCTCTTACTGAGTAAAATTCCCACAGAGCCTCAGGTCTTTCTCTTACCACTGTACCCAGAGCATAGGCCTAATGTCCCAGATTGCAGTGGAATAGTATCAAGTGTGATTTTGTGATTGCAAGTGTTACCATTGTGCAGATTCTGCAAGTTCCACCCTCAGCCTTTGAGCTTTGGAAGATGTCCAGCCACTGCCACTTGGGCAAAGCCAGGAGTGCTGACAGCTCTGAGGCCATCTGCGAGGAGCCCTGTCAGCTTGCTGGGTGCCTGTGCTGTGCCTCTGCACTGCACCCTGCCAGAAAAAGCCTGTTTCCTGGGTTTGCACTGCTTTTCTGTTGGAGAATGTTCGGCTTTCGAGTCCTCAGGAAAATAAGGCTGCGACAGCTATTGTGTAATGGGAACATCAGCATGAAGTGAAATTATTGCAAATGGACATTAGCATATGAATTGTTCTGCCAATTAAATGCCGTGATATAAATCAGCTTTCTGTTTTAATAGGGGAAGTGCACATTATAGATCAAACAGTAAAGGACTAATAGTATCTTAGAATCAGATTACAGCTTTAACTATATATTTTGTTTGTTGTTAGCAGGCAAGAATATGACTTCAGATTAAAGGTGCTTATCTTCTTTCAGCTGAAGGACAATGCATTTGAAACACTCGGCCAAATCTCTTATCAGTATTCATCTATTAAAACCCACATTTCACCATAGAAAGCAACTCTGTAAAAGCTCTGTTCTTTTCTTTGTGTTTTATCTGTTGGTATTTGATAATTTGAAGAACTGTCTGGGCTGAAAGCCTAGTCCTCTTTTCTGTGACTGTAATTCAATGTTGTTATCTATCACAAATTAAAACCGTAAATGCAGTGCATGATATACTGAATATCTAATACTCTTATTCAGCTCCTTGATGGTCTTGTGTCGCCTGGCAACTAAGTCCTATTTGCACAATTCTATGGGTCAGTGTTTGCTACAGGGTAGAAATTATTGTGAACCTAAAATTATCTCTTTGCTGTCTTTAAGACTATGACCATGACTTATTATTTGCTGACCTTTTCCTCTTACACTCACTTCTGAAAAATGGTGCTTGACTGAAGAGAGATTTTTTGGATGCTAAGGCTGTACCTAGTCCGGGCTCTGCTTATAACAGCATTAAACTGGAAGAAATAGGTTAATTCAAGCAGAGAACATGTCAGGTGTTCACATCCTATGGATTAAGACAACCAGGATATTCCAGAAAATTAAACAAATGATTTTTTGAGCAACAGTTGGAGGATTTGAACAGCTGTATATTTCCGTCATTCCTTCTTTTTTGATACCCTGTTTTCTCTTCCTTTGTTTAGCTTTTCTATTTGAAATGCAAAGCAAAAGAAGTTAGAGACTTCATGGCATAGATAACTTTGCAGGTCTGTGACTGTTCTGCTATGTGCAGGGGGTGAGACCTGGGTGATAAGTGCTTATGGGGAACAAAAGAACAAGACCGGTTTGCCAAATTGGTGTGTACTTTTAAACAGTCTCCTGGGCAAGCAGGTACCCAGGAATATTCAACTTGTTTGGTAACAACTTCATTTCTTTAAAGGTCTGACACCTGTAAAATGCACTCAAATTAATTAAGTAGCCTGAGCATTGCCTTTATAACCTTATTTTTAAAAATATTTTAAGGGGTAACGCTTAAAATTTTCTGGGTGTAACCTGGTACAGTCACTAAAAGAAACAATTCATATATCCCTGTCCTGGACACTTACTCTTGTCTTTTTGTCCTTTGTGGCAGCATGACTACAAATAAATAAATGGTAACCTACTTTTGTGCCATAGTTTGTTGTGCAGCATCTATGGGTGCTAATGCAACAAGGGGGGAAGCTCTGTGGGCCACAGGCAAGAAGGATGAGGTTTGTGCTGGTTTAAAATGTTAGTAAAGCTCAAACTTTCCCTTCCTGCCTTTGCAGTTCCTCCAACATCCCTGGCTTAGAGGCCTTGTCCTCCCTTGAGGTGCCATTGTGTTCTGGTGTGTGTAGCATGGTGGGAAGGGCCATGGATCCACATGCACTGATACAGAAGTTACTTTACCAAACCAGACAGAAACTCATTGCAGAGTTGGTTTTCCTTTTCCATAATACAGATTTTCTGAGCCAGCGTGCACAAGATGACACTCTGAGAACACTTTCTAGAAAAACCTTTTCTTGCTTCTGCTGTTGATAAGCACAAATATTTCCTCAGCTGAAAATGAGAATGGCAGCTCTAATGCAGTCATAATAACAATTGGCTTACTGCACATGAAATAAACATGGTTTGCTGCTGCATTATTTTTAAAAAGCTAACGATAATTTCCCCTGTGAGATTTTTTTTTATTATTTTTTTGGACCAGGCTAATTTTGTAACCTCAAATCAGTATTTCTGCAGTAGAGAGTACCTTCCAAACGGAAATCAAACATCAGTTACCTTTAGCACTTATTTACTGAACTTCAATTAAAATGATTAGTAGTAGAAACTGCAGACACCACAACTGGGTAATTTGCTGGAGGCAAGCGGTAGGGTGTTCTGATTTAGCTTTGACTGTAATGGATAAACCAAATGGTTATTATACTGACCTTTTTAAATCATAAGAAAGTACTCAACTGCACCGAACCTACCAGAGAAAACTTAAGCTTTATAAACCTTTGCCAACCTGAAAATGTAGCCAAATTATGATTCCTGGTATTTGTTTTTCATAATTCGGGCACTTTCATGATTCAGCTCTGAATGTAACACAGTGATTACTTTCTTGTAGTAATCTCTTCTGAAGGATCTTGTGTAAACCTTTGACAGGATACATAATAGTGCTAAGCTGCTAAAATGACACTTAGGCATCTCATTGTAAACAACTTTCAGACACAACCAGAATTCTCAGTTTCTGTTTTACCACTGCATATTCCTTTGCTTTACCTGCTCAGGATTTTCAGTTTTCAGAACGAGTATTTGCCTGTCTTGATTTTCAGTTCTGAATGAATTTTCAAGAAGAGCAGATCCTATAAAAGGCAGTTTCAAAGCCCCTCAGGGTTAAACTGTTCTTAGATTCCTGTGTACTCTTGGTGGATCAGGGGTTTGTGCCCTTGACAGATTTTCCATATATGAAAGAGTATGACCACTACACACGTTTAGTGTCCCAGCAGCAATTTCTCCTGTTGGAAATGTTGCACTTGGCATGAATATTCATTGGGCTGGAGAAGGTAAGATTGTATGCTGCAGCAATTGTATCACTCAGTGAGAATATGGGACGCTCACTTTCAAGTCACTTTTCTAATGAATATTTAATTATTTATATGTATTGGAGTATTTAAGAAGGAAAAGTTAAGAGCTGTTTTCAGAATATCCTGTAGCCTGGTGCTTAGATGATTTACTGAACATGCTGAAATTTTATTTAAAGCTTCTATCAAATTTCCATTTGCAGCTTCTCAAAAGTTAATTCCTGCATTTTTTATTTCTCAGTCACACCTGGTTCAAAGATATTTATTTGCTCAGATTTAAACATTTTCTGTTGTTTTGAAAAGCATTTGATGAATTTACTTTGGTTTAGTTGGGCCGTTAGGAATGGACTCGATATTTTTATGCTGGTTCAGTCAAAGCTGAAAAAACAAATGGAGTTGGAAGAGAAGGAGAAGCAAGGAAAACTTCTTGGATGTATTTTTTATGGGTTTTTTAATTAACTGGGAAAAACAGGATGAGATCCACATATGCTACAGGTTTGAAGGACATGAATTATTTTGATCTCTAATGATGAAAACCAGTGTGTAGAGAAATTTTTAAAATGTAACTGTGCAATTTAGACGTGCAATTCCCTTTAGTTATAACCTAATTCTCACCACCTAACCTCTTTTGGAATCTGGTGGAATTCTGAAAAGCTTATTTCCACATATAAAAAGAGCTCATGATCCTTAGAATACTCAGCAAGATCAGAAATAGTCTTTTTGCTATCTGCATTTAATGTTCATTTGGTTTAAATGATCAGTTTGTTCTGAGTGCAGGATATGATTTCTGAGTCCGGTGTATTTAAGATTGGATCCTTCCATTCATAATTTCAACTTTCAGCCCAATGTAATATAATTCCCAGAGGAACAAGACAGAATCTAGCAGACTATTTGCATCCTTCTGCATTTCTAACACAGTAAAATGCTTTAAAATGCACACACTTTATACATAGATATATATATGTATATATATATATAATTTCCCCTCTTCCCTTCCAAAAGCATATAGATGAACCATTTAATTTTTGTCAGCAGTAATAAAGGTTGTAGTGAATTTCACACAAAAACTATATTTGGAACAGCCAACCTTGTGATCATTGCACCAATCATATAGTGTACCCTATCTTTAGGGAAGTAATTAAAGCATTCGTGGATTAAGTGTTTTTAAAAAATTGGAGAAATCAAGTTCTGTCTTCAGGTGTGAAAATCACTTTTCCTTAGGTATCCATAGTTGAAACATAATTTACTCTCCCTTTGAATTACCACTCTGCTTATTCACTTTGCCATGTTAAGTGCTGTTTTTTAACAGCATGTAGTCAGAAGATTTGTTAGTTTTAATTTACTAATTCATTTTGCCTCATTTATGATAGAATTCAATTAGAGAATTAGCAGGTTCATGGAAAGTGTTTCAATTCGTCTTTCCTTCTTTCTGAACATTTGAGAAAGGAAGATCACATCCTTGGAGGGCTCAAAAGATTTCATTGGGACAACTGGAACAAAACAAGAAAAGTACCTGGAGTTTTAGTTAAATGGAGAATTTACAGACCATCTTTGTCATACATATATTTAAATGTCTTATTTTTACTAGTTAGCAGTTACACAGAGAGAGAGATTAGTCACACCATCACATCTTTGATTTCTTCAGTAGGAAATAACATTATTGCTCCTTGAGAAAAGAAACCCCAAACTGATAGTTGTGGCAATAAAACCCTTTGTGATTTGGACTGTTTATCAATCTTCAAAATGTAATTTTGTGAAACAACAGGACTAAAAACCCAAACATACTGTTTGGGTTGTGCCTTTCCCCAGACAGGTCCCTAGGCTGGCATGTGGAGTTTGTTTGTTTGTTTGTTGTTTTGTCATTGTTTGTTTGGTTTGTGTGTATTATTTTTGTTTGTTTGTGAGTTGGCTTTTGGCTTTTGGTTTCTTTGTTTTTCTCTCACACTATTTTCTTTTTGTAAGGTTAAACAGCACCTGTTTAACTTTCCAAGTTAATGAACTATTAATGAACTGATCTAAGAAATGCTGTGGGTATAATATAAACCATACTAGCCCTAGACAGTGCCTCGTATTAAATTGTATTTTCCGCTTTGCAGAGATTGTGCTGCTGAGCTCAGGTTTGCTGAACTTCCTAATTACCTCAAAACTTTCAAATGAATTATTTCAGCCTGCCTCCTCCCTGTGCTGTTTCACTGATGCAAGGAGGGGCGATGCAGTAACTCTACACCTGTCCCAGCACACGCCTATCAACCTGCTCAACTTCCCTAGCGAGTGAGTTGAGCATGAGAACATCCGAGATTGCTCGGTCTGTAACCACTGGTCCCGACAATTCTGGGTGCTGGGGCTGGCTTTAACACTTGGTGCTCCATGATGGCACTCGATGACAGCAGCTTGTACTCCAGGACTAAGAGTAAGCTTAATCCCCATCAGGCTCGTTACAAATCAACAAGACGGAGAAGCCTGCCACCAGACATCCTGCTAGAAAACGATTTTAAAGGAAAATTTCAAAAAAATATTAGGAATATAGACCCTATACACCCAAGGCGCACTAAGAAAAGACCTTCTATATTTTCAGGTAGGAACTGCTATTTCAATAGTATGTTAGTGCAGTATCTTTTAACCTTTTTGGTAATTGAAGGATTCAGCAGTTGATTACAGTCAAAACTTACTCTGTTTTAAAACCTAAGACAGTTTTCATGGATAGATTTAATCAAGTACCATTTATGTTAAATTATGTCAGCCGTTAGAGTTAAAATGATGGAACCAAAAATAGACTCTTCACGTTTTTGATTTCATGTTGCTTTCTTGAGGGCATTTTTTTAATATTTAAAGAAAGCCAGTTGTTTCTCCAGAGCTTTAAACTGCATTTTGCTTAACCACACTTACAAGCAATACAGTCAGCAGCTGCAGTGTAAGAGTCTCTCTTGCTGCTCTAATGTTATATTTCATTGCTTTTCTGGAGAAGAGTGGTTTGGGGAGTTCTTCCGTCTAGCAGATTTTTTAGTGTGTGTAGCCAGAAATTTAACATCACTAAATAATCAAATGCATGCTTTAAATTCCTGGTTTGAACTGGAGCCTGTAATGTCAGGAGTTAATAATTTAGTTTAACTCTCTAGTTGTTAAGAAGTAGGAACAAGGTGTATGTGGATTTCAGTCAAGCTAATGGCAAGTCTGGAATATTTTGTTGTGTTGTGCTTTTAAGTTATTTTAAATGTGCCTAAAAATAGGCAACAGATTATTACGAGGACAAAGGATTTGTTGGAAAACAATCACGTCATCTTTATGAGAAGGACTTAAAAGGTTCTAGGGGGAAAAATCAATACCAGCTCATCCCTGCTGAAACTGAAAATGTGTTTCTGTGAGGCGATCAGAGGAAATTAAATCCTTTACAGAAACAAACTTTAAATTGAAGTATCTCCCCTTCCAGATGAAAATTAGGATTTTCACATTTCTAGGGGAATTAGTACAATCATACAGATCTTTGAAGAGTTGTGAAGTATATAAAATTATTTAAATATTAATTTTATATTCCTTAGTGACAGCTAAGCTTACACGGGTACCTTTTCAAGAGCTGAAACACTGGTGAAGGAATGGGAGTACAATGTTAAAAGCTAACACAAGGCTGCATTGTTTGTGTGGGATTTAGATCCTCTGTTGTACCTTTGTTAAGGTAGTTGAAATATTTCAACACCTCAGGAAATAAAGCTTTTATCCTCCTTCCTGTGCTACTTCTCTAGCTTAAAAAAATGCAAAAAAGCCTTGGCAGATCTCAGGTCAGATGACTCAGACATGCCCAAGGCTCCTGGGCTTCCCAGTGCCTGAACTGGCTCTTCCGAAGGTGATCTGGTCTGTTGGTGACTCTCAAATCACATTAATTTGGACAGGATAGACCCTCTGTGTCTTACCTGTATCTCAGTTGCCACTTTTTGTGTTTTACTTACCTTTTCTGCTCCTTAATTACTCTGTGTGTGTGAGTTTTTTTCTCCTGTAGCTTTTCAGTTTTTTTCCTGTATATCGACATTTTTGTTAGGAAAAAACATATTAAATACTAGCCTTGTATTTGGTCTTCAAAACCCATACTCTATTGCGCTTACCCAGATTTCACCTTTATCCTGTGATTTTTTTTTTTTTTTTTTTAATGTAGTTCTTTCTCTCTGTTCTTTTTCCACCCTCCCAAATTACCACATTAGCAGCAGTACTCCATTCTTTGAGCTGTGTCCGACATGAGCACTTTAATGCAGTTTGTGTGTCTGGAACACTGCCATTATGCTTATGAAATCCACTGCAGATGTGTTACTGTACACTCAAGGGCACTTAACTCAAAGGTAATGCAAATTGATTCCCATAAGCAATTGATGGAGCATGATGGAAAGATGGGTGTAGCCTTTCATTTGGTAGGTCAGCAGTATACATGGGAGAAGCTTTACTTGATTTGCTTTTGAAAACAGGTTAACAAAGTACGCTTTAAATCCTCTAGACCATTGTCTTTCATGGTGTTAATGTAGGTTAGAATGGAAACAGAGCTGTATCCCAGAATCAGGGAATGGTCTGGGTTGGAAGGGGCTTCTAAAATCCGTGTAGTGCAGCCACCTTACCGTGGGCAAGGACACGTTCCACTATTATCAGATTGCTCAAGGCCCTGTCCAACCTGACCTTGAGCACTTGCGGTGGATGGATAGATAGATATTAAATTAAAATAAATAGATAGACAGATTTGCTCTGCCGCTTTTCTGATGACTGGTGAAGTCATTTGAAGAATGTGGTAATTCCTACTTCCTTGTTTCAGCCTTGTCACCTATTAATATAAGTATTTTAAATCACCATGGCATTGACTCTTCCACATTCTCCTAATCTCTGTATCTCTGCTAAGTCTTTTATTACACCATTAGACTATCTTGTGTTTAGGACACTGTTGCAATTTTGTCTGAAGTCATGGACTTGTTTTCTTTTCTTTCATTCTGTGTTACAGAGCTTTGCTAATACAATAGTGAATAGTGGCACACCAAGGCATGGAGCTGCAAGGAAATACATCAGTCCATCCATTGGGACTCTTGTTGCAGTCTTGGTGCAGACTCAGGGAGGGGTCTTGCATGAAATAGGCTTCTTTTACAATATTTTCTTAACTGTGATAGCTAGAAGCTCACTCTTTAAAAATGAAAGCTGGAACCTGAGAAAAGTGAGCTGTCTGTCCAGCCATCATGAAGTTAGTCATTCATGTATGCCTAGGCAGGACTATCTCACCAGTGGTATCATTGGGTTGTTGTGTCCATCTCCATGTGGCACGGGGAAGACAGAAACTGTGTGCTGAGAAACCATGGCATTGCCCAGTGGATACACTGCACAGTGTATACCTTTTTCTTCTTTTACAAAGCGCTTAATTTCTTCTTGTTCTTTAAATCTGAAATGTTTAGAGCTGCTATATACTTCAGGACGTGGTTAATATCAATTCCTGATATATAAATTTTAGTTTTTAACTATTTCATGGTTATGCTTTTAAAAAAAAAGAAAATGACACAGGTACAAGGGAGCATAACCAACATTATAGGGCCATTTATTGTCAATAGAGAGGTTCATCACCTTAATTAGTGGAGTTTGTACAGATCTGCTGATATGCTCTCAGTTCAGCACACTCTCATAGCCATGACTGAACCTCACTCTGGCAGGACCATGCAAAAATGAATGGGGTCTTGTCTTAACCTGGAGATAAACCCCTCACTTGTTAAAGAGAGAAGAATTGTATAAAGAGTGGGCAACGAAGGGACCTTAGGAAACCATGTCTTCTTGACCGAGCTACCGAGGAAGAGTAAATTGAACTAACTGAAGCAGCATAAAATTAAAATGGATTAGCTAAACATCATTAAACGTGTATGCTGACTTATGTTCAAAAGCACAACAGCCTGAAGGAAATTAGTCTGGTTTTTTTTTAATTTTAATCTAGGGAAGTGAACGGTGAGTTTTTACTCCTGTTTCTTTTTGAAAAAAGGTTGCTGATATTGTTTGAGTTTTCTCTTTATGCATAGAAAAGACATGAGATTTTGGCTGGGAATGTTAATTTCCTGTAGAAAATAGAGTAAGACAGAAATCGCAAAGATCAAACTGCTAAAAAAATATAATGGAAGCCATTTGTATTGTGAGCTAGGGATGTTTGTTTAACTAAGTACCACTGAAAATCCACTTCTAGTACTGTTATTAATATTTTGTAAGCTTTTTTCCCTTCTCCTTCATCACTTGCATATGTCGGTAGTCTGTATTACTGTTGAACGATGCTTGTTCACTGATGTGTCAATTTTGAAGAATGGAAGGTAAGAAAAATACTTGGGGTTTTCTGCCTCTCCCAGGACCAAGCACACCTCCATTTCATGGCCATATGCCTGTGCCTCGGGCATTCCCAGCCAAAATAAGCTCTGTGTATTCTGTGGGACAACACATGATCCCTACTTTGGTAAAAGCAGTGTGGTGTTGCTGTGAGTTAATGTAACAAGGCTCACTGGTTAACAGTACTTTACAGAGCTACTCAAAGAATGTAGGTTGCTAGTCTGTGATTTTACAACAGAATAGCTAGTATTTTGTAACAAATTCACTGTTTTGTTTTTTTTTTTTCCCAGTGAAAATATTGTCGCAGTTAGAAGTCTTGAGGTACTCTCTCAAAGCATTTCTGGAGTGCAGACCAGCATACAGTCTAGCAAAGTCACTTTCTAAAATAAGTAAGTTGATTTGATGCCATATTTGCCTGTAAATTATAATAATGAAAAATAATTAAAAAGAAAGGGTTTTTTATATAAGAAAAATTCTTAAAAGTTGTTTAACAGTGACATGAATAAATTATTTGATTTCTCATGAGTCATGTGGCTAAGACAGCCGGTATGTATGACTTACTTTTTACTTTTGACTGGCTGTGTTAATTGGGAAAGACTTGCCAAAATCTAATTACTTTCAGTAAGGATGCTTAAAGTCATGGGTACAGTATGTGTCTTGATTCAAATGAGTAATAATGGTCTGTGTCTTCACAGTATTTTAATCTGATGAAGATTTGAATATCCTACCTCCTCTCTGAATAAACTGTACTGCGTGGCAATAACGTATGCTTGTGATCTAAATATGATAATTGCTGTTCACTTATGGTGCCCCTATTGACATTTGGAAGGTTGGCTTGTGTTGGTGCTGCATTTTACAAGTACCATCCGGTAGAAGGGAAGGCAAGTCTGACTTGTCCCAAAGTTTTTATCTTCCCTTCCTAGCTTGAAAAAATTGGCTTGGTTTCCCATTAATACTGTTACCAAGACCTTCTGCTGCCTGAAAATGCAGGCGGAGGGAGGGGTAGCATTTTTTATTATTTGATGTTCATATTGTAAGCTGGCATTAGTTCTGGGTTACTGTTTTTTATTGAGCCTTATGTTAAGATGTGCCTTTGGTGCATTGCTGATTGTGTGTCCACCCATTGATTTGGGTGAGTGGCCACTGCTTTATTAACAGAAATTATGTTATTGATAACATCTTGCTTTGATCTGACCTGCATTTTTGTGGTCTCATACATATTTATATATATATATATATTACTTAATATATTCTTTAAAATTTTGGTTCTTGCATATTTCTATAAAAGTGACATTTTCTTCAGGAAGGATGAGTTGATGATTCAGAGAAAAGCTCTGGATTCCGCATGAAGTCTGATGTAATAGATGCATGTTGTCAGACTCGTTTTCTTCTTAGGTTCACTGGCATTTTATGGAGTGGGGAGAATGATTTCCGAATGTTCTTGTAAGCAAGTGATGAAAATGCTGCCTCATCTTTAAGTTATATTTGGGACTTAAATCAGGTTCTCTATGTCCATTGGAGAGTAACTTGAACGCAGAAATGAGAAAGAAGGTAGGGAGGAAGGTGAAGTTAAGATAAGGACTGCTTCTTCTGCTATTATGGCTTGGAATTTTTTGGTTTGATTTACTGTTTGTTTGTTTTAAAAACTGTTTAGTTGTCTCCTAGATTTAAATTGCCACCATCAGTTGTTACAGATGTTAAAACTCCTCTTGAAAGCAGATTGCAGTGTTCAAGTGAATGAACCCCACTGTATTACACAGTAATATACCTCAAATCTTAAATGTCTAAGGATTTGTAGACTTCATTGTGCTGAAAGACCTTGTGAAGCAATTATAGCCCTTGCATCCTGGTTTCAGCACAGATTTCTGTGTGTGCTGCCTTAGAAATAGCATGTGATAAAAGCATCTGGTTTAGTAACACGCTTTGCCAGTTTCACCCTTTGGCTCTCTGCTATATCCTTTCTAGAGGAAAATGATTAAAATGTAGAGGGAAATCTTTAAACTTGTGCCAAATGCTCACCTTCTGGGAAATATAGCAGTTTTGGGGGTTTTGTATGTTTACATGGTTTTCAAGAAGAACCATTGAACTAATATTCAACACTGGTTGTGTCTCAAAAAAAGTGTTTCAATATAAAACAAAGTATTTTAAAATAGAAGTCAGAATCCTAAGAAATGTTATCAAAATAGGAAACAGACAAAAATATTTAAAAATGTTTAAGAACAAGTCAGTCACTCTTTATATCAAATGGTAGTAGCCTTAACTGCATTTCATGTGCAGTAAATCCATGAAGGTTTGTTGACAATATTTCTAAGTAAATCTTTCTTTGGCCGTCAAGAAGCAATAGAACTTTTTGTTCTTTTTATCCGACTTAAGATGCACTGTGAATGGTGCAATCACCATAAAAATATGCCCATCTTTGGCCCACAGAGATAGATATTTGTGCTAATGGATTGAACAGATTGACAATATTTTTTTTCATAGAGTTGTGAAATACATATTTTAATACATGGAAGACAGACATTATTTTTAAAGTCTTACAGTAGTGCATCTACAGAACTGAAAAGCTTATCAACCAAGTAAAGTGTTTTAAAAGAGTTAGACTTAAAGGTAGACTTAAAGTCATAATGGCTTTAATTTAGCCTTTCTGGCTGATATTTTGTTCCTCTCCTGATGAGCAATCTTCACATAAGCGAGTGTAGATAATGACATTAAAGTTCTCTTGGCAATCTGATGGGTCTGTGGACTGCATACAAATCACTCAAAATATATTTCTTCTCTAGTGCTTGTTTAATTTTAGATACTTTTGTACACTTGTTGGGTGCATTTGGCAGGTAACTAACTTTCAGCTATTTATACTTTACACATTTACACATCTAATTGGAGCATGCTGTATCCAAGTTAAGTCACCTGATAATCTTGGAATCTCTGAAATAAAAGATTGAGTTGTTTTCTTAATTTTCGGGTTTTTTGCTGTCTTACTGTAACTGAAGTTGAACTACAACAACAAGAAGATTAGGATTTTCTGAAAATACTTACTTAATTTCAAGAAGTATTTTAAAAAATCAGTATTTTATTAATCTGTCTAGGTGCTAGACTGTTGTGCCTGAAGATTGGTGTAGAAAGTAGAATTCATCATAGTTACAAAAGACTGCCTAATGAAAAATCTTAGAACACAGCTAAAGTGAGTTGGAAGATTTTTTTTTTTTTACTGCTTCTCATGATAAAAGTAGCCCTTATGGATGAAATCCTTATGGTACTTCTGGTAAACCAGCTGTAAGCAGATTGATGGTGAGTTCATATACTTAAGTTTTTGTAAAGAACGTAGCTCTCATATTAATTTTCTTTATTATTATTATTAATTAAGAGTGTTCATTTTGAAATGTGGTTTTTTATGAATTTTGGGGGTTGGATCTCAAATTAGGAACCTGACATGAGTAGCTCAGGACATTCTTTACTATATTTGAGGTTTTTGGGAAATTGAATTTGCGGAGTTTTTCACAATACGATATCAATTTAAATTCCTTTGCACTGGATATACTAATGTGTAGCTGCTATGCAAAGCTAAAATGCAGTATTATATTTAGATGCAATTTCAAAGACCCAACAAATTTCTGTTCATGCTTTTTAATCGTATTTTAAGTGTACTTAAAATTTATTAAAATAAGAAAACTTTTCCATCTATTACTGGAAGATATTTCTGTTTCAAGGAAAAAAATGTCTGTAGTTATGCAATGTATATTGTGTGTGAGACAATCCCATGGCTCCTCTTACTAGGACCTGTTGTGTAGTGGGCTTTTTTATTTATTTAGTTGGTTTAGAACTGCCTGAGGGTATTGATGTGACCTTCTGTGGGGTTTTGCTCTGTGTCTTTGGAGTTACTGTTTCATGTTGGCTGTAATGGCAACATGCTTTAGTTGTAGAATATGTTAGAGATTGAGTGTCTGCACGGTATCTGTATGCTCAATTTGTTGCGAATTATCTGCTATTAGAGTAAGCCTTTTCTGGAGTGATTTATGCTGCAAACAATATAAGGTTGGCACAATAATTATTAAGCGTGATTTAAGTCTGTGTTTTGGTAAGGAGAGGGACAGTTCACAAGTGCCATCTCTCTAACTGTAATTTCATTTGTCCTGTATTTCCTACTTTGTTTAGGATCTTTGAAGTAGTCAGTCTCTTGCTGGCCCATCCTCTCCTGTTCTTCTTATTCAAGTCAGAGAAATCTCTCTCTAGAAAAGTTGCTCCATTTCTTCCGCATTTTGCCTGGATAACTCTCCTGGCAATTCTCAGACCCAGTTCAGAAGTTGGCAAGAGCTGAGGAATCAAGAGAGAACTGGATATTGCCACCAGCATTTAGATAATGTTTTGCTGTGCGCTTGTAGGCTGCTTCATGGCACCTGGTGTCGTGGCAAGAGAACAGCCCCAGGTGTTAATGAAGGCATGGCATTCATGGTCCTACATAGTTGAATCACCAGTCTGTCCAGCAGCACATAACTTTAATTACCAATGAGGTCATTAAAACTCAGCACCAGTTTGTTCAGTGAGTCACAATGAAGTACTTCTGATAAGACTTGTTTAGATTCATCATGGACAGTTACTGACTCGTCTGTAGAGAATTATTCAAGTATTAAATTACCACTAGTTGCTGAGGCTCTGTTCCAAAGTAAAAAGTCTAATCTGCAGCAGAGGTTTTGCTATAACAGAAAGATGCCAGGGTGAAAGAAGGATGACAAGAAAAGCAGAATACCAGAGACTAAATTAAGCTCACAAGATGGAATTTCAGGGTCTGAAATGTAATTTTCTGCCCAGTGAATTGAAGATAAACAAAACATATGTGTACAAGTCAAATTTTAAATCTGTTCTGGAACTAGAAAATCAGCAGTTCTCTCTTTAGAAGCTAGTAATAATGTGATTTAAGTTTAGATTTGTCATACTAAATGTTGTTGGACTCTTAAGTAAGAGTAGTGCCACAGTTTGTCCTTTATCTGGTTTCAGGGTTAAGAATGCTTCTGCATAATCTATTATAATATTTTTATTCTTCCCACTTGAAAGCCCATCCTAAAAGAGATCTCAGTGACTCTGTAAACTTCACTCATCAGCAAGGAGAATGATGGTGATGGAGATAGAAAAGGCCCAGGTAGTCAATGCTTCCTTTGCCTCAGCCTTTACCTTCAGGACATCTTCAGGAATCCCAGGGCCCAGAGACCAGTGGGAAGGCCTGAACTAAGGCCTCATCCTTGGTACAGGGATAACAGGTTAGGGAACATTTGAAACAAGCTGGGCATCCATGGGACCTGACAGGATGCAACCACAAGTGCTGAGCAAGCTGGCTGTCATCATGGTTCAGCCAGTCCTGATAGTCTTGGAAAGCTCATGGCTACTGGGGGAGGTTCCTGGGGACTGGAAGAGACCAAAAGTGACTCCTTTCTCCAGGAAGGACAAGAAGGAGGATCTGGGAGCTGCTGGCTGGTAATCCTCACCATAATCCCTGGGAAAGTGATGGGGCAAATAATCCTATAATCCATTTCCAAACATAAGAAAAGTAGGCGACCGGGAGCAGTCAGCATGTTTGCTGCTGAAGGGGAAATCATGCTTTATGAACTCAATAGCCTTCTAAAACAATAGATAGCCAGCTTGGTGGATGACGGGAGATCAAAGGATACTGTTTGTTTCAACTTCAGAAAGGCTTTCGACAGTATGTCCTTGAACATCATCATAGACAAAGTGATGAAATACCAATTTGATGAATGAACAGTGAGGTGAGTTGAAGGCTGAGCTGCCGGGCTGACTGGGTTCTGATTGGCAGCATGAAGGCTCACAGGAGGTCAGTCACTAACAGCGTAGCCCAGGGGTTGATACTGGAGCCACTACTGTTTAACAGGAATCTCATGAAGCTCAATGAAAGGAAAAGTCAAGTTAATACAATTTTAGCACAGTTTTCTTCAGTATTTCCCCTACTACTTCTACAAGTACTTTGGTTCACTCTGTATAACTGAAAATCTTACCACATCTCTTACTCTACTTTCCAAGCTTATTATAATTGTTTAGGTGTTTCCTGATTATTGACAGGAAACACCTGTCAATATTATTCATTGACAACCTTTCTCACTAAATATTTCCAGAAAATAGAATCTACTTTTTTTTTCTTTTTGTCAAAGATAAATGGTAAAACTGTCGAGCAATCCTATAGGCTTACTTCATTATGTGTTGCCTATAAGCAAGGCCCATTGTTGCAGGAGTTGCAGACAGCTTTCTTTTCTAAGCTCCCTTGCTTTCCTCCACTCCTGATACTTGCATAAGGAATAGTGGAAGGAACTTCCATGAGCATTAGCATTGCTCGTTTCTCACAGTAGAGGTCTAGAAGGAACAGATGCAGTAACTTTGACAGCCGTTATCATCCTGTAAAGACTGATCATCACTGTACATTCTGGCTTTTAAAATCTTCAAGCTCATTTTCTGACCATGCTTCTTGCAATTAGAGCTAAAATGTATCTGTTCCTGAAACAGCCAAAGTTTAATAAGGGCTCAGACAGAAAAGTGACTTGGAAGAATATTCTTACTAAAAAACGTAGTGCCTCTTACAGGTGTCTGTAAATGCATATGAGCAGTTGGGAAAGCTATTTAACCACATAATCCCTATGAAAAGCATGTCTCTGTTTTTTTAACAGTTTTGTTTTTTTTTTTTTTAATTTAGAAGCATTATTTTCCTTTGCTTCTTTCCCCCACCTAAACACCTGTCAGGCTCCATTGCGTTGATTGTGGGGGGACTCATAACCTCATTCACAACTGAAGGTAATGAAGGTAAAACTGTAGCCCCAAGACACACCCTCTACTCAAATCAAACTTCTGCTCCTAACTAGTGCCAGCACAAGGAGACCTGATGGAGATTATGGGGGAAAAGGAGAGGATGGAATAATTTCACAGCTTTTTCAACAGTAGCACAATCTCAGGTTAGCTTAATCAAACAAGAAAACACCCTCTGGGTGAAATCTGTTGTATTATCAGATGAGGGAGAAGTATCCTTCTGTTCTTGGAGAAGTTTCCATTTTATAAAGGGTTCTGCCTGTGCTGATGCTATGTTTTTAGTTCACTGAATTAGTCAGTAGCTAGCGATGACCTCCCTTGATCTGTGGAAGAGTTCAGGCAAGGTTTGTGCATTGGAGCCCAGTGTGAGTTGGGAGGATTTGGTGTCACTGAGCACTGGTACCCAACTGAGCATGAGCTCAAGTTCCACACCCAGCACTGCCTGCAGCTACACTGAAAGATTTCAAAGCAGGTGAATCCCGGTTATTTTTTTATGATCACCATTCCCTTTTGAATTAGGTTGCTAGAAAAGTTAACTGGATTTTTTTCCTGATATAAGCGTCATATTCAAATAAAAGTATTCTGTCTCAGTGGACTGTTTTCAATTATATATCCTATATTTTAGATCTTGCTTCACAGCTGAGAAGCTAAACCAGAGATGAAAAAGAACTATTTTCCTCTTCTGATCTGACAAAGAAAAAAAAAGGGGAGACAATAAGATCGGCTAATTTTAATAAGTTTTAAAAAACTGAGTTTAGATTTTCAAAGCCTTTAATGATGCAGTGGACAAACAAGTACATGGGAGTTTGATACTTAACCAGATTAGGCACTTAATAATATACAAAGCAACTGTTAGATGTTTCAGAAGCTAAATGCCTTTTAAAATCTAGGCTCTGGTGACTCAAAATCATTAATCATTTTAAGTCTAGTTAAAGCAACTATAATTACTACTGCCTTTTCTAGGAAACTGTTCCGTTTAAAATGTGACATCTTTTTGTGCCTTCTTCCTTGTGTACTAAGCTGAAAGTACTTTCTTTTTTCTTTTTGTTAATAAAAACCAGATTGTGTATTTTGTTTTGTACATTCTTTCTCTAAATTGCAGTTTCTATTCAAATATAAGCATGCAAGAAACCTTGAGTAACATAACCCTCTTGAACAGGAAGAAGGTCGTTTACCTTTTTCCAACATAAGCAAGCAGCTGTGTTAGACCTCCTATCTCTGGGACAACCAAGACATTTTTTAGTTTAGCGGGAAGGGATGGACTCTGAAGGATATGAAAGACCCACTTACAAAGACTGCATGCATATTTAACTTGGCTGCTGTGCGGACACTTGTGCTTCTGTAGAACAGCAGCAAGTTGGAGGATGCTGGAGCTCTTCTATTGCCTGTGCCCAGATCGAAGCGTTGCTGTTGCAAAACCTTCACCACAGCAAGGGAGAGCTCTTGAACAAGTGCTCATCAGTTTTAAAGTACTATATTCAGTGAGAAAAAAAGCAGCAAAGAGAGACTCTGTCTCTGGAATTGCGATCTCTCCTGGCACAGATTACTCCAGAAGATGAAACAATACATACTTACAGATAACGTTCTAGTTTAAAAAAAATAGAAGTCTTGCTTCCCAGTACTTGAAAAAAATTATAGAAAAAATTTTGCAAGTCAGAACAAGTGTTCTTATGTAAGATCAGTGAGATTTTTTTTTTAATCAAATTGTTGTCTCCTATCTAGCCAGCATCTAAACACACTGTTGTGCAAGTTAAGGGTGTTACATGGTAAACTCCAGATGCTGTGTCTCACCAGTGCTTGCCTAGGAGAGTTATGTGGAAAGTGAATTCAAAACTACATAAAAAAAGACATATTCCCTTTGACAACTGATTAGGATTGAAATGGTTTACTGACATCAATTCTTGAAAGAATGGAGAAAATAATTTTGAATAATAACAGGAGAGCACTAAGGCAGAAGCTGTAACTGAAGGGTATGCATGTAATGAGAAATGTGAGGGAAAAGCAACCACGAGAAACAGAAATTTCACTATACAATCATATGGCCTGATTTTTCCTGACAGTACCTCACAGCAGTCATTTATGTAAAGTTGCTGTAAAGTAGCCAGTGGCTTGAGTCATGAAGATTTTTGCTGACAGCTATTTATGTTTACTTTGGATATTCAGAAATATTTTCAAAGGGATGAAGCGCATGGTGACAGCCTTGTTATTAAAGGTATCAAGTGAGCGAAGAAGGGTATGTGCATGTCCTGTTTATAACCTGCAGCCAGGAAAAGAAAAATTTATTTATTGGTCTACCACCTGGCATGACTTCTTGGGCAATCCTGATTTTTGAAGTATTTGTTCTTTCCACCTTGAAACAAAAAAGTTTGAAAAATTTTATTCAAAAAAATTACCCAGTTAAAAAAAGTTACCCAGCTTAGTCATTAGGTCCCTGGTCTAACTAGAAGTAGCACTGATCTGAGCTCCCTGAACTTGAACTTTCTACTAGCAGCTCTGAGTAAAATGAGAAAAAAGCTCTTATACAGTAATGAGCCAGGCTTCAGCTATTCCAAGCACTTCACTCACAACAGGGGCCTGAGTCCTACTCTGAAGGATGTACCGTCTTGTTTGTGGCAGTACATGTCAGGGAAGTACATGTCAAGGAAGGAAAATTGATGGCAGTGATACAAACAAATTGATACTTCATCATTTCAAAAACTGGTGGATAAGCTATGGCCAGCTAAATCTGATGGTGCTCAGTTTCCCTGTTTCAGCCACGTAATTCTTAAGCAGCTGTTGCAAGAGGTAGCGTTTTTTGGAATCATTCAGAGTGGACACTGTATGCATAAGACCCATCTGAGGAGACTGGAGGTGTTTACATTACAGGGGCACATGTGCCAGCTCAGACCCGATGCCTGGCTGATCTGACCCTCTCTCTGATAGCGGGCAGAGCCTGATACCTGATAGGAAGGTGTAAGAGGCAGCAAATGTACAATCTGATCCCATGTCCATCTCATCTTGATCTATAGTAGATGGAAGCTGGTTGAAATCCTTCCAACATCTTTGTTCTCATTTTATGAGAGAAGTGAAAAAATTGACTTATCTTCTAGGTTGATGTTTCTAGTGGAGCAAATGGACATAAGCAGAAGGATACCTTTCTGCCAAATAATGTAAACATTGAGGTGTGAGTATCCAAATAGGTCAGTCAGAAAGGAAGAAGTGTTAATAATTAAAGACAGAATGAGAGAATGGAAAGGAAAGTTTAAAAAAAGAACAAGTAAGCAAGTAGCCTGTCACTGGACCATCTTATTTAAAGTCAGGGAAAACTTTAAGAACTGCTCTGGCAGAATTAAGAGAAAGAAAATATATTTGTAAATGTATTTGAAATTCAAGAAAAAATTTGTGTTAAAAGTCACATTCAGGAAGTGCATACATTGAGATAAGATCTGTCTGAGGGATGGATTAGTATTAGAGAACAAATTAGAGTTACTGCACTGAAAATTCCACCTCCTAATTAGACAATCAATGAAAACACCATACACATGCAACATGTTACAGGGAGGTGTCTTGTGGAAAATGAATGTTTCGAACATGTTATTCTACAAGGGAGACAAAACTAAGGTGTGTGATATGGTTTGTGTTTGGGTCAGGGATGCCTTAGTTTTGGTATCAGCTCACCACTCCGAGTGGGTACACACACCCCCCCCCCCCCCCCCC